>JANTPZ010008053.1:0-11029 GCA_025593235.1 Vachellia pachyceras | reverse complement strand
TAAGTTGACGTGAGCCGAGGTTTTCCTGGAGACTTTTCGGTACTTGATGATGCCACAACATTGGAAGCAGGAATTCTCCTACCTGTCTTGAAGAGTTCCGTTGAAAGGAAATGCTTAAAACCAAGGGGAATAGATCCATATCCATTCACATCATCAGTTAAAGAATCTTCTAAATCGGCAATATCTAGTTCAACTCTACCATCACACCAACTCTTGTAGAACTTATCTGCTTTATCAAATTCTTCCGCATCCTTCAAGACCTTAACAACCGTACTCATGGTAACCTCATCTGGGAAATATCCCCTCAGTCTCATGTGTTTAACCCACATAAGGGCTTCTTTTACTAGACCTGCTTTACCATACACATCAACAAGCGTGCTATAGGTGTTGTTCGTGGGCAAAACACCACTTTTTGCCATTTCTATCCAACAAAGCCTCAATTCATCCCATCTCTGAGCTTTTCCAAGAGATCTAAGCACAACGTTATAGTGAATCACATTAGGGACATACTCTTTCTGAGACTTGAACCAGTCAAAAACCTGAATCAGTCGTTCCCAGCTTCTCTGTTCTTTAAGAATAACTGTCTGCTCTTTTGGACTCAGATTCTCACCAAATGTTTTGAGGGCATTTTCAACATCACCCCCAAACTCCAATGACCGCAGAATCGAAGGCAAAATACCTCCATATTTTTTCTTCCTCCTCCTCCTACCGGCAATGGCAGAAGACGAGGCCGGCAAAGCTTGAATATTTGAATGGAGGTGAAGACAAGACTGCGAGCACCTAGCGTTAGGCGGAAGCAATGGAGATAATCGCCTCTGTGATTTTGAGGACACATGACCAATGAGGTTGGAATATAAAGAAGAAGAAGAATTCACACATACCGTATCTAAAGATAACATCGACTCCGGCACAGATTCAGACACACACAAATGGAACTGAAAGAAGATAAACAGCAAAGGAGGTGATGGAGTTGCAGACCTGAAAGATACTCAGGTGAAGGCGGGAGTGACAAGAGACGCAGCTTCTGCTGGAGTTCAAAGGAATTAGCAATTAGGGAGCGACAACAACAAAGATTTTGAGTTTTTGACTCTGGCGAGGGCCCATGTCGACTGGTCCTGGTCAGGCCCATTCTGAATATTGAAGCTTGGATCGTAAGCCCGAAACATTGCTTTTCTGCCCTCTTATTTTTTAGTAAAAAAGGATTATTTTTTTTGCCAAAAGTAAAGAAAAAGGATTATATTAAGACTAATATGTACAAACAGAGTCCATGATGATATTAAAAGTAATTAGCTAAGGGGATAGGGTTTAGGGTGTGTTTGGCAACTATTATAGATAATTCAAATGAATGTTTAATAGTGTTTTTCTGTAAAACGATATAATCTCCATTACATATTCACCCTAACTCATGTAAAAGCAATTTTCTACCGTATTTTTAAACAGATCCTTAGACGGTGGATATTGACGTATGAAGGCCTTGTACATTAATTGTACAGTCACTAAGCGCTAGAACGTCATTAATCAGACGTTGGGGGATGGTTGTCTCCTAATTAAACTGTTGGCTATTCCTTGCTAACCATAGTTCCCAGCAAAGAACAGCGAATGTGATACGCCAAGCTGGTTGACGCTTCTGGGGGTGCAGATTTTCCTGAAACCATTCCTCAGAATGAGTTGGAACAATGAGATTCCAGTAAGCCTTTGCTGGTTTGCAGTCTCTAACACATGGTTGATATCCATGGCTTCATCGTTGCAGATTTCACACCGGGTACTGCCAGTCGTGGGGCCTTCCAACCAGAGAAAGGCTCTTACTCGTTGAGCGACTGAACAGAGAAGCCCCCTTCCCCGTTAATCAGTTGCCATCCTTGAGCATACATCTAGCTGATGGTTGGACCCGGTTGCACTTGTTGATGATAGATATCTTGAGGCAGCAGGTGCTCAAAGAGATCCCATCTCCACTCTCCACTGAGATTAATAGTTTTGTTGATGAGTTCATGATCAGATCCGGGTCAGTGGCCCCAAAGCCAGTGATCCGACCAAATTAAAAGCGAATTTGTTCTCTCCCAGGATACTACGCCCATATGGCAGTCGGTCTCCGCCGCAAGTGAGATGCTTTTTTGACATTAGTCTTGATATTCTCTTCTGTGCCTCCGCCGTATTCACCTTTTAAGGATTTGCACCCACGAAACGTGAACATCCAGTTTTATAAGGAATCCTGAATTCTGCACCTTTGATATCTTTTAGTCCACAACCACCATTCTCTATTCTTTTTTCTGGTAGTGACTAAACCCTAACGAAGTAATATGATAATTGAATAATTCCACTAAAATAATGACCTTTTTTACTTAAACTATCAAATTTTAATTAGGCAAGTCTAAATAAGTCCACATTAAGCACTCAATGGAAAGTTTGACAATAAGAATAAAAAAAATTGAATAATATTTTAAAATTATTCACATAATTCTTTGAAAAAGAGAGAATCTTTCTATACTTTATTAACTGGACGTAATTAATAACTTATAATGGCAATGCTCAAAATGACCCGTTCGTAATGCTTTTGAAGGCTGTGAAAAATAGAAAGGAGTTGACATTTCAGTATTCTATCAGTTTTATAATGTCATCTTCCAAACCAAGCTGCCTTTTGTTTTGTTTGTTGTTTTTTTTTTTTTGAAATATCAAATATTTCCCTTTGACCTGTTTTAAATGAAAATGTTGGTCGTCATGATGAGCTACCATTTATTATAAGGATGAAGTTAAGAATACATTACAGCTGAAAGAGATATGAACATAATTGTATTTGTGGTAGGAAGAAAACATAACATGCAATGCTCTTTTTTTATTTTTTTTATACAAACGGAAATAAACAAACAGAAAAGACAAAATAATATTCAAAGAAAGAAGAGCTAATGGACACTCGCCGCCTTTGGAAAAGCAACTGTAAATGGTCCATTAAGGATGTGGTGTCTAAGAGCACTACCAAGTGCATTCTTTGTCAAACAATCAGCAGCTTCATTTGCATTTCTCTCAATAAATTTCAATCTGACATCCCAGTCCTGCTAGTGTATTATTTTTATCTCGCTAACCAAGTCTGTTCCTTGCAGAGATATGATACCATGCAATGCATGCTCTATTGGGATGCAAATAATTCATAACCAAGTTGCGCACTATATTACTCTCAGATTAATCCTGAACAGAGAATTTGAGTTTTGTTGCAAAAATAAGAAAAACAAAAGAGATTAAGATAAAGAGAATAAAGAAGATAGGAGATAGTTGGAGAGCAAACGAGGAGAAGAAAATCTCATCAAGTCAAACTTACAATGATGCAGTACATATTCATTATTTATAAGTTATAAATTCTAATTATATTCCAAGAGTTACAATAGAGAATAAATTTATGTAATTCGAATTGAAGAATATATATTTATAGCAGCTGAAGGTTGTCTGAATTAATAATGTAAAACTCTCAAAAAAGCCATTTATGATGCAGAGTAGTAGATTAAGTAATTCTAAGTTTAAAATTTTACTAATTTTAGAAGTCATTTACGTAAAACCAGTACCTTGTTTGTTTTGATTGACAGTAGATATTACTTTTTCAACGTGATTTACGGTATAAGAGATAAGTGTGTAAAAGAGTTTTATTTCAATTTGTACAAACATCCTTTTATAACAGTATCTCGAACATGTCTACAATTACTTGTTGCATTGTAGTTTAGGTAATAAAAGGCATGGCACAAGGACCCACCCTCTCTGCCATTGAATCCATTGCAAGAGTGGAACAACCGTGACACTTTTTGCCTACAGGAGAGGTTGGGTGATCATTAAAAGTGACTAGCACCAAATTTATCGTATATGAATCGCCTAGATTTGATATAAATGGTTCATATTTTTTTTTGTCAAATGATAACTTTTAAATAACTTTTTTTTTAAAAAAAAGTGGTAGTTAAAATATTAACTTTATGGTTAATACAATATTTGGTCCATCAAATTTACCTTATTTTGATTTTGTTCCATCAAGAAGTAAAATGATTCATATTTTTATTAGATAACATGATCCACATTTTAAATAAAGTGAAATTTGAAAGACTAAAATTATTAGTTTTAAATTTGAGATATTAAAATTAAAAGAGGGTAAACTTAATGGATCCAATATTAAATTAGATCATATATCCAATAAATAATTATTTTTTAAAAAAAATAAAAATAAATGGGACAATTTAAATCTAATTAGTTTGCAGAAGCTGGTCAAGATAATGTGAACGCGAGGTTTTTTTTTTTTTGGCTTCTTTTCTTTCTAGTATGCTATCTATAGTTCGTATCTATGAATGTGAGTTGGCTAAAAAACTAAAGAAATTAATTCTGTGACGGATCAAGGTTCAACTTCTCGATAAAAAACGTACATACATTTAATACATGATTAGAATATCATAATCTCATATTTTATAATACATTGCATGTGCACTTGATTTTGAACGTTCAAACTGATAGTTTAATTAAAACTTAAGTGTTGACTTCCATCTTCATTCAGATATTTATATTTTAAGGCATAACTGATATCTTGTAAAGATACAATTAATATATTTTGATAACCATTGTAGCCATATCATCAGTCGCATGTTTCCTCTATCTTTCTTCTTTCTTCACTTTGCTATTTTAACTATACAAGAACTAACAAGTGGAGTCATACATGTGTAGAAAACATATATTTCAACCTTAGAGGGCTGAGAAACTTTTTGGAAATTACTATAGTCAATATCACTTCCTTTCAAAAACTTGTTCTTGGTTAGAATAATGTAATTAGGGATTTTGTATATTCAGGAAACAAATCAAGGATTAGGCTTCTCACTCATGTATATATAAACCCTCTGTGTACATATCAATACAAAAAATTCAGATTATTTGTTCCTTCTCTGTTATTACTTTACATTCTTCATGTGAAGCTGATAAATTAGGCTATATTCCTTTGACTGATATATTGATCAAACATCACTTGGAAATCTCCTCTCTCTGCCCTTTAGGATGTGCAGTTGAAGAAACTCTTGATCACCTATTTTTTAATTGCCAGTATGCTCAACTGATTATTAATTATATTTCCTAACATTAACATCAACAATTACTCAGCTTGGATAAAAACCACCTTGAAGCTTCAGGATGCATGATGGCCATTTTCATCTAATTCTTGAGGTGATCTTATTATTCAGTACCACCTAGATGAAAATAAATTTGATAGTTTTCCATGGTAGGCCAGGACCCCTTGAAAATGTTATTAAGGAAATCAAGAGTTCCCTATCTTTCACAGAGCTGGTTTCTCCTCCTAAAGATAAGCCAATTCCTTCAAGGAATGAGCTTTCTTCCTTTTCCCTTGAGAACATGCAAGGACAGTTTTTAATGTTCAAGATGCTCAAGAGCGGAAGATCAATAGAATGCCATGGGATAATCTGTAACAACATTGCTACTACTGCAAAAGGACGATACACGTCTCCCTTTCACATCCATTTTGTTTTTAAAAAAAATGGGATTTGAGAGAGGCCACTAAGCTCTTTGCAAGAGAGGGTACCCCTTTCTCGTCCAGACATCTAGCTTATAATTTACTGCACTTTAGAGGCTTTTTAAACCCTCTAACTCTTCCTTCTTTCCCTCATTTTACAGCGCCGCGTGAGTCTCCATTTTCCCTCCTTCCCTCCTTTTCCTTTTCTGGTTCGTCAGCGCTTCTTCCTCCTTCATCCTTGCTTTTTTTCCTTCGCCATCGGGTAGGCTCAAGGTCGCCGCCGCTGCATCGTCGACGCTCACCGTCATCTCTGGCCACTGCAACGCTTGCCTCTCGCAGCTCCACTGTTTCTTCTTTAGTAATAGGTTTTTTGAAGTGCTCGATGTATAATACAATAAATTTTAAGACGTCTTTCTTCATCGTCGTCGTCGTCACCTGATTACCTCATACTGTAGAACTATTGGTTAACTAAAACTTACAATTAAAGGCTGTCTTCGAAGGGGATGTGTTTTGTTGATCTTAGTCCTTGTAATCTGCCTCTTTATAAGCCAAAGAAAAAATCTTCCTGACTGAATACGTTAAAAGTACAACTGCTATCTGATAAAGCCGCTACAGGCTACTACGAAAAATGAAAAAAAGAAAAAAAAAATCATGCAAACGTGATGGGGTTTTTTTTTTTTTTGCATGATGTGTTTTTAATGCTATATTTCATCAGGTACCCTAAGAGACCACGGATGAAAAGAGCAAAGTTGGTATTTATAACTATTTTAATTTATCTAATATATTTATATATATATCCTTAAATTTGTTTCAGTACAATTCTGCATTCTCTTTGCTGTCTTTTATTTCAATTTTTTCAACTTACATGCTGCAAACTACGTTGTTAAGGTCACCAAAATGGATTAGCCTTGCAAATTCTTTGGAGGATGAAAAAGAAGTTTGTATCTTCCAATTTTTATCTTTCAGGCAACCATGACGTAGTTAGGATATTTAGCTTCCTTGTGAATCTTTAACAATAAAATCCTTTTATCAGGGCCTCAAAATTATCAGTAACGTTGAAGACTGCAAGTGCCACTTTTCAACTTCAATGCGTTTATCTTTACCAAACAAGAGTCACCGAAGGATCACTAAAAAGTTAGTTCTTTAGGTCCTCATCCTCACTTATGTGTATAACTCCGGTTATATTATTATTTAAATTATCTCTCTTTTAGTGATGCTAATCTGCTTTTGTTCATCTGATATAATTATTCCCAAGGCACCAGTACGTAGTTGCATAAGTTAGTCTTTGAGGAAGGTGGATTGCCTGATAGAACCGAAGTAGCTTACTGTGCACGTGGACATGTTATTTTCATTAATTTCATGTGCTAGCTCGTGTTCATGTCTTTTGCTGCTTTAACTGGTGTATTCTGGCTGGCAGAAACTGCTTGTGGGTTACAAAAAGGGCTTTGGAATAACCTGTCGATGCTGCAACTCTGAGGTATATTTCATTGACACTTTTCTTCTAAGTCTCGTCAAGATTAAATAAATTGTAAATATAATGGATTTTATTTTAAATGTTCTGCAGGTCATCGCTCCCCTCACAGTTTGATGTCCATGTAGGTTGGGCTTCCGCAAGAAACCGTGAGTGCTCCCATTTATTCTGATCTGGGGTAGTTTTTCTTAGTTGCTGCTTGTTGCTTTTGAACTTCTCAAAATTACTATACTTTTGGGCAGTTGTGCGTACATCTAAATTTTGAAAATACGGAGGAACATTCACGTCAAGTAGTATTAGAAAATGTGGAAGTGAGAGACAGTGGATTTGTTTGGAACAACGTTTCCAAAAATTAAACACACGTTCATTTTCCATAAAACGAGATAATCTCCTCCACATATTTACCTCGACTACATAAAAGTACTTCTCTATCGTATTCCTAAACGAACACATTCTCTCACGTCCAGCACATAATGGACATGACAGAATAATGTTTGTTTGTAGATGTCCATCACGACATCGATGTTAGAAGGCAACAAAAATAGATGTCAGGAATGTTTATTGTAGTAGTATGCCCTTCACTGGTTTATCTAGAGAAGGAAGTTCTCTTATCCAAAATTCTTCTATCGAATGTGTTGTAGAGCATATTTATCTTGGATTGTTAACTGAAACATGTTTCGATCAAGTGAAAACCGTAGCCTCCAGGTCTTGTGTGCAAAGAAGCTTTTCATCCGCATGCATTCCACAGCACCTGCCCCTTGGAGAACTGCTGATGAACTTGATGTTCACAATCTTCTCAATAGTTTTTCAAGTTAAAATTTTTATGTTGTTGCTTTATTTCCTCTTTCATGTTCTTCGTCCATTTGTAATATCTCTTTTTCTGCTTTGTAATTTTTAACATTTCCTTAATATCATTTTTGAATTCTCGTAAAAAAAAAATTCAAATTCCATCTAGGCAAGGAATGGATTTATCATAATTCAGAAACCATTCCAAACAAAAACAACAGTAGCAATCTAGGCGCAGTAATTTTAATTTCAATTTATTAATTGATAATTGGTGTATATTAATAATCTTATATTCAGCGGGAATCAAGTTATTTAAATCCAATCCCTTAACTAATGTATTGTTTAACATATGAATAATTATTTTTAAAAGAAAATCATACATTATTTATTTCCATGATTTCTAATTTATACATGTTTATTCACTAAATACATCTTTTTTAGTGTTAATGATTTTTTTACAACACACAATTCTCTTTTTATAATAATACTCATGTCCTTTTTTGTCATTTTATATTTAAACTTCCTTCTCAATTAATCATCCAAACAAGTTTCATTTTTTCAAACTGACTTTTTTATAAAAGCATATCAAAATATAAATCATATTACAAGATCTGATTTTTAATAGTACTGGTTACAAATTACTCAAAGATGGTTACATAAAAAAGCAGCACCAAACACCATCCTTCTGCATAATCCAGAAGGGATGACCCATAAGACATGGAGACTGATCAAGGATGAAAAAGTTTTGTGATGAATTATAAGATATCTTAGCTAAGTAATCAGTATAGTGTTGTCTTTCTCTATTCCTATTAACTACAAAGGGCTGTCAATAGGTTTCCTCAACGACATTCCAGAAGGGATGACCAATGTCTCAACTCCTCGTAAAATTATTTTAAAATCCGTAAAATATCTTAAAATATGTAAACTTATTTCTTCTAACAGAATTCTCAAACACACCTACATCATCCAGAGATAAAAAAAAATGCCATCCATTGACAATATTTTAACAGTTTGATTTTTATTCTAACTTGTGTTTGCAAAAGTTATTTAAAATGGAAGTTACTTTTACCATCGATAATTCACAAAAGTCCTAATTTATTTAATTTTCTTAAGTGGCTTACTTTAAGGAAAGATAATGGGCTTATTTGGGATGGTTTCGGGAAGTAATTTTATGTAAGTCAAAGTTAAAACCCCATTAATATATTTAATTAATCCAAATTGGAACAATATATGATATAGAGATTATAAAAGGGGTTATGGTAAAATTTGTCCAGAAGTTCTTGTTCAAGAGCAATATTGTTCTATATGGTAAAAAGTGATAATGGTTTCCATTAATTTTAATATTAGTTTTCTAACAGAAAGAGATAACATTGCTCTACTTTAAAATTTTTAGGGTAATATTAATCTTAACAAAACTTGGGAAGCAAGCAGCATTTCTCTGGTGTGAAACCTTAACCATTTCTAAAAAAATTGACACAATTATTAATTTTTGGGTTAAGGTTAAAAATATCTATCAACTATTACGCTATGTGCATATTTAAATACTATCCATTGTGAACTTAAAAATGCTAATGTACTATTTAAAAAAGTGTAGAAATGCCTTCATCTTTAACCATGCAAAAAAGTTTATTGAATCTGAGGTTGCTGGGTTGTACCCAACCATCTCTGGCTCCTGGTGGCTCCTGGTGGACCCGTGCATGCCTCTGCTGCCTCAGATATCCCTTCCTCTGTCTCTGTCCTCCGCCTGTTTCTCATTTCATCCCTTTTCTCTCTGCACATGTCTGCGATTCCCAACTCCCTTGGCCCCCACAGTTTTTCTCGATTCTCAACGACCATCCTTACCAGATTGTTATTTCCTTTTCTCGTTTTGTTCGCTTTGGTTTTCTACCCCATCGTCTTTTTCCGCATTCTTCTCCCTCTTATCTCTGATTTCCTCTCCTATTTCTCAAGTACCCACTTGGATTGCTTTTGAGCTGTGAGAGATTTTCCAGGTGAGGCTGCTTTTGGGTTTCACTTTGGCGGGGATTCTGGCTTTCCTAGATTCATTTCTATACACTGATCATCCCCATCTCGTTTCTTCTTCCGCGTGCTTTCGGGGATTTTCTATCAGGTTTCTCAATTCAAATTTTTTCATCAGAATCTCTATTCGGATTTGAATATCTCGGAGACTCTGCATGAAATGATTTTGATTTTCTCCGTGATTCTTTGTTCTCGAAGGTAAATGGATTGATTAGCAATTCTGGTTTACCACTAAGCACTTCTCATTAAATTTTTTTTATTGACCTGGTCTTCCTTCTTCTGGAAATATCTGTTGTTTTTTTTCTTAAATCTCCTTATGCCTGTGGGCTCCTGTTTCTAATATAGGTGCTATGATTCCCAAGAATCACATGGGTGCCAATTTTTGGCGTATTCTGGATTGCGCTTAATTTTGAATTGGTGAAGGATTTTTCTTTCCCGAGTTCTCTTTATCAAACGCAGTGGAACAAACATCATATTTGATTTAGAATGGACTTTTTTAAAGTAATGTTAGCTGATCTTGTTGGTGCTCCTGTCTTTGATATCTAGATCATGCAGATCTTTGTGCAAAATGGGACACTCTGCTTTCGAAATTGAACACTGGCTTCATAAGTTCATTGGATCTCTGCATTGATGTTGATCCTTTGCAAGTGATAGAGCTCAAGATATCTGTAGATGGAGGTATTTTCTAATTGTAAGCTATCAAGCTTCTTCGGGGCCACTTTTAAGTCAATAAGTTGCAAATGCATGTTTCTGGCGTCTGCTATTTTGATTCTAAGGGCTCTTTTGCTTCCTCCAGCCCCTGCCTTTGGTGGGACTGAGTCCGCCAATCTTGTTTATACTCCTACCCTTTCTTCGTCATCTAATTCTGAATCTGGGATCAGGCAAGATAAGTTTTTGGAGGTCCCTCAAATTGTATGGGGACTGAACAACCAGAAGATAGCATTTGCAAGGGCTTGTCTTACTGCAAGAATGCTGAATCGAACTCTATTGATGCCTAGCCTTAGCGCCTCCTTGTTTTACAAAGAAATTGATCTTCTACAACCCATTTCCTTTGATAAGGTTTTCCAATTTGAGAAGTTCAATTCACTCTGTAGTGGGTTTGTAAGGTTGGGTCGCTACTCTGATCTTGTAAACCAAACCCAAGTGCTTGATATGCAAAAGGGAAGCGGAAGGAAATGGACATTGAAGAGGGACATGGATCAATTGATGCAATATAGCAGAGACCCCTCTGATCAACATGAGGTAATTCGAATTGTGGGAAAAAACCCTTTCCT
>JANTPZ010008052.1:0-11323 GCA_025593235.1 Vachellia pachyceras | reverse complement strand
TTTTCATCACTTGCACAGAATACTCGAGTATCCCTAGGAAGTATTATTAACACTCAAGCATTGAAATTTATCACTCGAGTATTTGATTCTTTTCAAAATACTTTCACACAACACTCGAGCATTACATCAAAGCATTGAACTTTTCTTTGAAATATTTTGAGCAACGAGCATAAAAACCTTATACTCAAGCACTGTCTCTCTCTCTCTCTTTCTGACAGCTTTGTGTCTAACACACTTCACCTACGCTATACACCTACTTTTCTTATTTGTGTAACGACATTTTTGAATTCTAATTGCTCCCATAAATACAGCAGCTGGAAACAATGAATGAGGAAAGAGACAAAGCATGATCCGAGGCTCGAAGATCTTAACGTTATTCTACAACATTCATCGTCGTATGACTCAGAAGCATTAAATGCCATTAATGGAGAAGTCATTGGTCGTTGATGAGAGTGACGGTTATTGAATGCAGTCTAACGGACATTTTATCAAGTCTCAACTATAAAAGGACCGGCATTCATTACATAAAAAAGAGAACATCCTGAGCATTTAAGTCTGCATTTACTACGCTCTCTGTAATCTTTCATTAATTCATTCTAAGCTTCATTATTAGCCATCTACTCTTTTAAGAGAGATTTTCGAGGCCAAAATACTTTGTAAATTTGTGAGAAACTCAAGGACGGGGCCTTGAGTATATTGAGCTGAAAGTGAGTTAGA
This sequence comes from Vachellia pachyceras, assembly GCA_025593235.1. NCBI lineage: Eukaryota > Viridiplantae > Streptophyta > Magnoliopsida > Fabales > Fabaceae > Vachellia > Vachellia pachyceras. The sequence continues at coordinate 10,606 of JANTPZ010008052.1, read as the reverse complement.
AAACAAAGAGTGTCATACTCTGTTTTAGTGAAAAGAGATAGGGGGAGTGATTCCCATTTTGTAAAGGCTTGTGAAGCCTGAATTGCTATTGATAGTGGATTTGAAAATCTCGGGGGTGCCCTGAGGACTGAATGTAGGTTAAGGAGATCGAATCAGGATAAATCTCTGTGTTCATATTTCTTTCTCTCTCGGTGACTTTGCTTTTTATTTCTGTTAAGTTTAAAGTTCTTGAATTTTTACATTAGACCAATTTACCACCCTTTTGGTCAAATCCTGTTCTAACAACGTGTACCAATAGCTTGAAGTTCAGCAACAATTTATGTCACCTCCATGCTCGTTTGTGATGGCGTTATAAAAGTATGTTCACATAAATCAACATAAAATTCCTTTCACATACTTATCTTGTAAACCGTAAATCATGTTGAAAAAGTAAACTCCACCTCTAATCCAAACTAATATATATTAGGTCGTGGGGGTATTTAGTAAAGCTTCTGAATACCCCAAAAGTACGTTCAACAGTGTTTTTCCACAAAATGAGATAATTTCCTTCACACATTTACCTCGTAAATGGTAAAAGCACGTCTCTACCGCTTTCCCAAACGGACCATACCTTTAACTCGATCAAATGTTTGACTCCACATTGGGAGGTGATAGTTTTACGAGTTTGGATGTATTATTGAGCTCGTTTGGGAACGTGATGGAGAAGTGTTTTTACATAAGTCGAGGTAAATATGTGAATAAGATTATCTTATTTTGTAAAAAATACTATTGTACGGGTTTTTAGGCTCCCCAGTGTTAACAAATGGGGTCATTGTTCATAGTTGTTACAGTATTGATAATGATTACATAAACTATAATCATTATTAATCATTTTTGTAACGTTATTTTTTCATATATACTTCCAAAAGTATCATCCATGTTTGGATAATTGTCAATATATTCGACTATAAATTGGTCCTGCGTTAATTAAAAGACATAATGATCGCTATTATCCAATATTTATATGATTATGTTGGGCCAAATTATGTGATCTGTCTCTCATGAACCTTTTTATAAAAAAAAAAAAGTCTAAACATAACTCTCTCTCTCTCTCTTCATCTATAATTAGTTCTGTTTGGCAACGCTTCTGGGTTCTCTAAAAGCCCTTTAACAGTATTTTTTCGTAAAACAATATAAGATCATTCATATACTTACTCTAACTTATGTAAAAGCACTTCTCCATCGTGTTTCCAAACGAGCTCATTGTTTCACAGAATAAAATGAATTTGATTCAAACCACAATTAAGGCGATCCAAGAGGGAAAGACTATATATTTAAAAAAAATTTATTAAGTTAATAACTTGTAAACTGTGATCATTTAGTTTATGCTGTGTTCTCACTTTTTGTAATCTTTTTATACAATTTTATATTTTAATAATTCTCTTTCTTAATTTGTAATTTTGCCCACAACATATTGATGGCACTTTTCATTTTTTAACTATTCCTCTCTTAATTATTTTAAATTTATCAGAATTTATTCTGATTTTCTTTCAAAAATAAATCATTTGTTATATCCTACAATAGATAAAAAAAATCAAGTAGTGTTGTCTGCTAATTGGTTTAAAATGATTCCATATTGCCTTATGTAAAAGGAAATTTTTTTTTGTTGCATAATATTCAGTATAACACATCATCATTATCAATAGTAATGCATTTTATTTGTTTATTCATTGTACACATAATCATTTTTATTTATTTATCTATATTTAATTCTACGTACTAAACTGCCCACATTTTTCTACATTAGAGGATTGTTGGAAATACATGTTGGCCCATATTGGAAGCTAGATTTTGAAAATTCTGTAATTGAAACTGACTTTTTTTTTTCAAAATGAACTTTTCTTCAATAAATATAAGTTTTAATGTGCTTTTTATAATTATTTTTAATATTACATGTACATATACACATATTTTTATCCCTTAACACATATAATTAAGTGTTTTTAGTATTCAAAGAATTTTCCAATAATAGATTAACTCTATCAGTTTATTGAACACCTTTTTGCATATCCAAATATAAACAATATTATACTAATTAATTTTTATTATAAATTTAGTTTACAAAATGTAGTTGCAATAAAAGTCAGTTTTACAAACATTAATCCAAAGAAGTTGTACAAGTTCTTTCAGGTTGATTTGAATTTAATTTGCAATAATAATTCAAAATCCTAACTAAAACTATGCTATCCTTGGATGGGGGAGAAATTTAAAAAAAATATAAAAGAAGAGAAAAATTGAAAGAAAACGTTTTCCCTTATTCTATTTAAATCAAGAGAGAAAATCAAAAGAATAAAAGTGAATAATTTTACAATAATAATGCTAGTGTTGGATTCTATAAAAAAAAATACTAGTGTTGAAAAGATGCTGTCCCTACTTAAATGTAATTATGAAAGCATATTTTCTCTCTAAAATATCTCTACTTTAAAAAATAAAAGAAAAACATTCAAATCCCATTTTTAAGGGAGTAGATGCTCTTATATTTTCTTATTTATTCTTTTCTTTTCAAAATACCATCTCTACCTTTAAATAAAAAAAATGAATATTTCAAATTTAATAGTCGATAGAAGAACATTACTTACATCAAGTTTTTTATATTCAGTATATTAATATATCCAATCAGATAGAATTTCATCATACAGGTTTATATATAGTTGAATGCTAATATTTCGACATAGGGCATGTGGCCATGTATAATTGGAGAACTTAAATTAAGTATTGTTCTTAATAAAAATATTATTATAATATTTTATAAATAAATTTTTATATTTTGTACTGCAAATATGCAATTATGAATTATGCATGTCAAATTTTAATAGTTTGACTTTATGTATTTATGTACATAATAATAATTTTATAAAATATTAAATCTAAATTAACCATTTCTTTTTATTTATTTAAGGGTTGATATGAGACTCTCATGAGAAAATGAGATAAAGCCTTTTTATTTAAGGCTTTATTCTCTTTCACCCCTTCGTTCAATTTTCTTTTGAAAAAGATCATATGATACGTAACAACATATGCTCATTTCTCCTTGCTTATTACATGTTTAACAAACAATTTCAGCTTTTATTAATAGCTATACTTTCTTATAATGTGATCAAACTTTATAAAAATACATTTCAAATATATATATAGTTTATTTTTAAAATTATAAAAAGGCTAAAATACATCTAACATTTAAAGTATTTTTCTTGTGCTTCAACCCTTTGAAGTAATTTTTTAGATATATTTAATACCTTAAAGTATTTTAATTCATGACAACGAACAATTGAGGTAGTGATACTTAATTTGAGTAAAACGTATTGTTGAATATGAATAGCAACAACAATTTAATAAACCACAACTTTAATTTATCAAATTATAATAATAACTCATGCAGTGTGACATTAACTGATAAGGAGGATAATTAGATAATTTCAATAAAATAATGGATTCCAAAATAATCCATACGGAAATATTTCTGATATTATTATATTTCAGTAATATTAAATTTTATTTTTGTGTAAACTAAATACAAAAATGGAGTTGGATAATGGGATGGACCAGGCACTGATGGAGTCACTTTTCTCAGGGAATGATCAGATCACATGATTAGGAAATGCCACAAGTTACTGCCCTTTTGAGGGAAGCACTAGAAACCATAAAAGGCTGAGTCACTCCTTTTGATTTCCCCAACATCTGTCAATAATCAATAAGTGACCAACATTGGGATCTTCAAAAAGCTGTGATTAACAAAAAAAAAAGTTCATTTTAATAATTTGAATATGAGATGTGATGGTATCGGATCAATGGGAGTTAATCCCAGTGGAAGAGATTTAACCGCTTAATATAAGTTTGAAGTTAGACCCTTTGTAAATATCGAATTTGTTCTCAGAAGAGTTATCCACAGTTAGGTATGACATTATCAAATCTGACCTGCCAACAAAGGTTGGTCAAGTCAGGAAGTTGTTAACTCTACTATCTATAAAATTATGAATTTAAATCTCACTATAGTGTATTTTAGGTTTGAATCTGTACAAATACTCGTTTGTATGCCGGTTAGGATATATCCAACCCAGCTCGTTATGGCTCCCGCCACCTTTTTAAAAGATTTTCATATTTTCTTACCCATAATATTTTTCGATTTAGATTTGAAATATCTCTTTTATTTTTTTAATACCTAATGAAATATCATTTTTCATAAATTTAATTTATGAAAATGCTTCACAACTTGAACATAAAATATCTTATTTAAATTTTAAACAATATAACTTAAACATATATAATACACTTTATAAGATTAAATTCAAATTAAATATAAATCCCAAATCAAATTATCAACAAACATTCAAAATAAAAAATAGGTTGGCAGGCTAACCCACGTGTGCGGGTAAAAAAATCCGCATCCAAATGGGTCTTCTTTTTTATAACTCAACCTGTCATGGTGGGCGGGTTTAGCCCATAATGGCTCTACATGTGCCGCTGTGAGCACCTTTTAAGTGGACAATCTATAAATGCTTCCATAAGTATTCTTTAAATCTAAAGGTATATCCTATAAGTTATATCCTAACCCTTTAATCACAAGACTCAACTCATATGAACTTTTATATAAAAAGGGGCAAATTTCAAGTAAATCCAATTAAAATAGCAAAATTCTTATTTAGACCTTCATATGTATTTTACGAACTGATGAGCTGGGAAGACATTTTATGAATATTGTTAATAATTCAACAAGAAGCTTGATTATAAATTTTGTAAATATTGTTAATAATTGAATTAAACTATTGCTGCGGAAGAAAAAGAACATTTCTAAATTTTTAATAAGGAGTTTGTTGAAAGGGTATGTCTAAATTTGAATTTTGGTATTTAGATTAGTTTTAATTAGGATTTTACTAAAAGAATTTCTAAAGTATAACTTAATGATACGACCATATCAAAATAAAATATGTTAGTATCCATATGTGCCTGGTCTTTTTTCAATTTGTATAGTATATGTTATATATATGAAACAAAATTTCTAAGTCTCAGATATCAATTGAATTAACGTTATTCTAAACTAAAAAAAATAGAATCAATTCAAATGTCTTAAACGTAGTTATATTTGTTAATTATATCCTTGTTTAATACTCACTTTTTAAACTAATCTTTAACTTTTTTTTGAGCAGATGTTTACTAATTGTTTTTGCCAAAAAATGTTTACTAATCTTTGATGATTTATAAAATCATTCTATACATTTAATTACCATATATTATGATAAAAACATTAAATACTCCTCAGATTTAATAATTTCCTATAATTTTACTCTCATATGCAAGTAATTTTATTCATTACTTATTACGTATAATAAAGTTCAGGAAAATAATTAGGTTAAATCACTTATATTAGTGTAGGATTTGATTAAAAGGGGAGATGAATTGGTCAAATCTTTAAAATTAAAACTCAAAGCACAGAATTAAAAACAAAGTCACCGAAGAAGTAGAAAGATGTTGGACACAAGAAATTTATTCTGATTCGATCCTTTTGATCTATCTTCAGTCCTCAGAGTACTTATGAGATTTTCAATTCACTATCTGCAATGACCAGAGGCTTTACAAGCCTTTACAATGGGAACTCACTCCCCCTTACACTTTTCACTAAAACAGGTATCGCACACTCTATTTTCTAACTCAAATTTAGCCCAATAGACTCAAGGCCCCAACATTGGATTTCTCACAGATTTACAATTGAGAAAGGCTATAATAAGTCTCTTGGAAGAGTAGATAAGAATTCACTAAAGTACAAGAAGTGTAATGAAAGATTTACAGAGAATAGTTTGATAATGAATGTTGAAGGTTATTCATAGTACTCTATCTATTCTGTATTGAATACTTTGAGCTTTTATAGTTGAGGAGTAATGAAATAGCCGTTAGATATGAATAAATGTCTGTTACTCACAGCAACGGCATTATGCTTCACCATTAATGTTGCATTGAATGAAACTTAGAAAAATGGATGACAAGGATAGCAAACGATGATTAATGCTTTCTGTCGAAGTGATAACTTAGTAGCTTTGTTTCTCTTTTCATGATTCAATAATCATGCTTTTATGAGGGCATGTGAGATTCAAAGTTTTTAAACACAAATAAGGAAAGCTTTGCAGAGAGTAGTTAAAGCTGTCAAGAAATAGCCATTGAATTAAGAGCAGTATTCAAGTTTTGTTTCTCAATACTCAAGTGATGATTAAAGCAAACAAATGTAAACTTGAATTTCATAAGGCAGTACACAAGCATTTGATTCAATACTCGAGTTTTTACAACACTCTTGAAGTAACTCGAGTGTTTACTGGAAGTGTTGCAAAACACTTTGATTCAGTACTCGAGTTGCCTTGAGAGTGTTAAAAGAAACCATCAATACTCGAGTTTTGTAAATGCTTTTAGTTGATACTCGAGTTTCAGGGAGAAGTTTGGAGTAAAAATATTATGGAAAACTTCAATACTCAAGTATTCAGATACAGTATTCGAGTGTTGACAAAACTTTCTCCATAACTCGAGTTCTACAATGCAAGTGTTGCGTTTGTTCTAAAAGAGATGCTCGATACTCGAGTATTCCAAACTAATACTCAATGTTAACAACACTTTCACTGTAACTCGAGTTTTCTACTTCAAGTGTTGTGCTGTGTTTTGAAAATAAAGCTCGATACTCAAGTATTGCAAACCAGAATTCAAGTATTGACAATATTTATTTCACAATCCTCGAGTTTCACTTGGAAGTATTAAGTTACAAAGCATTTTGAGTTCCAACACTCGAGTTTCATAAAACACAATTCAAGTGTTGTCAGTACTTCAACCTTATACTCGAGTTTTCCATTGAGAGTTTTGAAACACAGAATCAATTTTAGCTCATGATAATCGAGTGCAATTATTCAATACTCGAGTATTTTCAACACCTTTAACAATAACTCGAGTTCTATTTGAAAGTATTGGATTTTAACACATTTCTAAAGTTTAATACTCGAGTTCTAAATCATATAACTCAAGTGTTGTTGATACTTTCACATAAACTCGAGTTTTAATTGAAAGTTTTGAAACGAAACAGCTTTGAGAATTTAAAACTTGATTACTTAAGCACAGAACTCGAGTGCTCCAACATGAACACTTAGAAACTCAAGGTTTTCAGTTAAAAAACAAGTTTAACTTCATAATTATTGCAATCACACATTAGTCACTTTTGTTATCATCAAAACATAGCATCAACGTTCTCCCCTTTTGATGATGACAAAAACCATAAAATCAAGATTAGGTTTGATGGTAAAGTTAAAAATTTAGATTGGTTCATCATTTAAGTTTTAGAAATTATGGGGTTATTTATGCATAATTTAAAGTTACTGTAGTTTTTTACATAATTTAATCTAAAATAAAACCATTAAAAACGTGTCACGCAGCACGAATTAATTACTAGTAGATTTGAGAAAGGTACAATTAACTCCGTCCATGTGAAAGTTTAAATTATTATTATTTATAATTTTTAAATTAATTTATCTAATTTATAAAATAATGTATATAATCTAATTATAAATATAAATAAATTCTTTTAAGTGATATATTTAACATTTTTAATCTCTTATGAAAATTCCACTGACTCTTATATTAAAGATCGGGGAATTGATTAATTTAACTGGATAAAAGAAAATCCAAAAATACATTTTGAATAATATTATAAATAACTAAATTAAGGATGAAATTATTTAAGGAGAAAAAAAATAGTTATTGTCCCATAAATTGAAGATATTTCGTAGACGATGAATATTAAATTTAATAGAAATAATTAAATGTGGGGTTACGTAAGAAGCGAGACCCAACGTTGCAGAGGCATTAATGCACTATAAAGTCAAAGAAGAACAAATAATGTAACACAAAAAAAAAACAATAAAAGCGGTCATGTGAATTCCATATTTTCAAAGCTTCCCCCTTCATTTATGTTATTCCGTTCATTATTGCTCGGATAATAGTCAAGATCTGCTGACGCTTCTTTGAACAAACAAAATAAAAAAAGCATTACAAAGACCTTCAACATATAAATAATGGAGAAATTGCACAAAGATCCTGAAAAATTAATACCTGTCATTAGTGGGAGGTTGCAATTATGAGACCACGAGTTTAACATATGATTAGTAGTAAATTTTGTCAACTGAGGTTATCAAAGTTACGATTGGTGGCATCTTGACTAGGGATGTACAATCTGTCAGTTGTTTCGTACTGATTTGTTATTGGTGTGCTTATTTATAAAGGTTTATTTACTCTCTAAAAGTAAGTTCAATAATGTTTTTCCTCATAATAAGATAATCTCCCATTCATATTTACCTCAACTTGCGTAAAAGTACTTCTCTATCGCATTCACAAACGGACACAATAACATATTAACTTATCAATTGAAACACATTAATTTATGGTTCGTAGCGCATGACTTGTCATCTATGACATTGATTTGCCAATTGACAAGTGAGGATAAATTTATCTTTTTATTATCCTAATAAATCACTGTAGATCTTAGGAATTAAACAATAATTTAAAGATTTGACGGGACCTTGCTATATTACTTTCTTACTTGTGTGTAATTTCCCCAATAATTAATCTGAGATATTTTACTTTTTGTAAAATAAAACTATTCCAAAGTTAAGTTTTTTAAATAAAGTTAATATATTTTTAGTCCCATAAATTTTAGTTTTAATCCCTCTAATTTTAAGCTTATAATTTTAACCTTCATAATTTCATTAAGATTTGAATTTTAACTCCATTAAGTGCCATCGTTCAGAAACAAAGTTATTAAAATTTAAGGGTCTAAACAGATCCTTGTGGTCCCTATACTTTTATTCCCTGCATTTTTTATGGATCTTGGTTTTATTCCCGCACGTTTAATGATAGTAATGAAAGCTATTAAACATTTAAGTCTTTATAAAATTATAGGGAGAAATCCATTTAAATAATTTAATTACACTCACGTAGAAAAGAAAAAACCTCCGACCAGGGCACCGACAATTGGGTTATGCAAAAATGCTTCGAATTTTTTTCCCAAAAAGGTATTAGGCAAAGAATTATTTAAGGTGAATGTTTTTCTTACGGATCATCTATAGTAGAAGGGTTTAAGTGCAAGGAATTTTTTGGGTATGGGTATTTTAGGAATTTCCCATTTTAATATCATATAAATTAAAGAAAACATTAAACTTTATTCTTAACAAAAGATTTAGTTGATTAAAATAATTAAAGAGGATATGAGTTTCAGATGTTGAATGCCCTTGGAGAAAAACTTTTAGAGCATTTTTTTCTTTTAACTCCTTGAATTATTTGGTTAATACCATTTGGTTGCTTGATGGAATTATAAAATTGCCCCATTTCTTAAATTTTTAGGGTAGAATTACATCCTAAATCATTTTCCGGTCCCTGTGCCTCAAAGAAAACTTTGAAGGCATTTTGCCATGCAATTCTTATACGTTTCTTTTCCTTTCTATAAATGGCAAAGCCACTCATCACATACAACCCCTTCCTTTCTTATCAAAATGAAAAAAATATTGTATTTGTTAGTTAGTCTCAATAATTTTTTAAAAAAATTATATTATAATTAAGTCCTTAAAGTTTGCATTTTAAAGTAATCTCTATTTTTTAAAATCTTTTAGTAATGTTATGTTAAAGGAAAATACAATTCCTTTCATCCTCTTGATTTTTTCAATATTTTAATTTAATTATTGCGTTTTGAAGGTTTGTTATTAAGTTAACTAACTTTTATTTTAATTATCAATATTTTTATTTATATTTATCCAAGCATTGGTTAGGTAGTCACTTGATGCTAACTTAAATGTACAAGTATATAAATTGGATCATGGTAAATATTCAAGTTTAAATCCTTTTTATTCCAAATTAAAATGTCTTGTTAATAAGCAGTACTGTCTATAAGTTATTATAAATTGGATCATAATAAAGTACTTGGTGCCATATTAACTAAAATATTGTTTCTTACATGCCAATAATGTGACATTTTATATTCTATATTTTATATATGGATATTATCATAGCTAGATTTGGTGGTTGGAAAAAAACCCTCCAAAGATCTACATACCCATCTAATAACACTTTTAACATAATCCAATTAAAATTTAAATTTTCATTAAGAAAAATACCCACATTTAGTATTGCCTAAAGGATATTTAGACTTGGGAAAAAAAATCGATTGTTGAATTAGTGATGTTAGTGTAAAAAATTTGAAGTAAACGGAAGAATGCAAATTTAAAACGAGTTTTCATGTAAATTAGAAATATTTTAAGTTGTAAATAAGCAAATATAAAATTTTAAATTCTAAATATTAAAGTTTAAGGTCTTTAATTGTCATTTTTATTATTAAAAAATATGTATTTTTTGCTTTATCACTTGGGTTGACGGAATAATTGATTTTTGTATGTTACTTAAAGGCAATAAATATATTATTTTCCGGAAATACACAAGCACATGGCTGAAGAAAAGACTAACAGGTGTTTTGTATGATTCGTTGGTTGTGGAAAATTTGCATCACTTTTGTAATATTATGTCTATTTTTTGCACCATTTAAAATTTTATGGTG
>JANTPZ010008051.1:0-11587 GCA_025593235.1 Vachellia pachyceras | reverse complement strand
CCTATGGAGAGGATCAGCAGGACCTGTTTGTTCCTCCAAGGTTCTTGTTCACAATAGTGGAAGAAACAAAGGAGGATTTAGAATCTGAGGATGGGAAACCAAGGGGTAAGAGTTTGAATGATTTCCTCATAGTGGAGACTCCATATTTGACACCTACGGCTTCTCCATCTCTTTTCACTCCTCCTCTTACTCCTCTTACGAACTCTTCTTATAACAACCATCGTGGAGGATTCAACCCTCTTTTTGAATCAGCGACTGATGCAGAGTTCAACAGACTAAAGTCGTCTCCTCCTCCAAAATTCAAGTTCCTGCACGATGCAGAGGAGAAACTAAAAAGAAAACTGCAAGAAGAGAGTGGTGAGGAACAAGGACATGATGTGAGTGGTTCTTGCATCACCATTGTTGTGGATAACTGAAAGAACAAACACAGAGAGAGACAGAGAGCTTAATTGTTCATAGCTCTCTTTTACTTCAAGCAGGTACTTCTTCCCTTAGCTTATTGACATTGATTAGAAACCATTTAACATCAGCGTTCTCTTCCTTGACCTTTCCAATTAGATTGGGATGAATTTCCCCTTTTTTGTATTGGGGTTAATTAGTTTTATGCCCTTTCGGTTGTTTTGGGATATGAATTTAGAGTTTGATCTGCAGACCCACTATGCCCTGTAACTGTATTGTCCATGTTCAAAAGTTGTGGTCCAGTACACAACAATTTTCTGCTGAGAAATATCGGAATGGTGGGTCTGATGATTCAAACAGGGAAACTTGTGAGGTTATTGTTTTTATACTAAAAAAGATCTCCATTTTCCTGATGTATCTCTGATACTGTAATTATTTCTTTTGGAGTGAAAAAAAAGATGGCCCTACTCCACTACTCATGCTGTAGTCTAAAGGGATTGCCAGAACACCATCAAAAGAGAGTTTCACTATTCCTTCTCTCCTTTTAAATGCGTATGAATGAGACATATCTGAAACCAGCAGTGTCCCATGTCTTATTTTCTTTAACTTTTTTTGTTGGCATGTTTTCGTAAAAGATGAATTGACATCCACCGTCTGTTCAGAATCAGACGAAGAAGACATTAAAGTTTGTGGTAATTCAAGTAATATATAGGGATTTTTGTCAGCTTTCAAAACTAAATAATGTGCTTGTTTGGCAACAAGCTGCTTATACCCATAAGCAAGTTCAACAGTGTTTTTCCGCAAAACGAGACAATCTTCTCCACATATTTGCCTCGGCTTGTGTGAATAAGCCCATAAGTACTTCTCCACCGCTTTGCCAAACGTACCCGAACTTCAACCGATATTCATTTGTCCATTACCCTGTTCATAGAGATGCCACTTCCAACTGCTTGATTTCTCATGTGATACATTTTTCACCCATTTGAGAAAAAAAGGAGAGAGACAGGGCCTTGAAGCCACGTTAAGGTTGTTACCATATAATCTGGAAGTTATAGGTTTCGAGTTTGAATCCTGAAAACAACTTTTTTATTTGGGAGGTAAGGCGGCGTACATATTTTCTTTATCAGATCCACCTGATAGGATCCTTGCGAATTGGGTCACCCTTTGAAAAAAAAAACATGAGCTGCCTTGTTAAGTGTCCAATCATCAAAGGCAATGATATTACGTGACTCGTGAAGCCTGAAGGGGATATAACTATTCAAAGACAACCCATCTCTCTGTACGTTGCACAGAATCTGAAAACATAACTTTAGGATTATTCACCATCTGTAAATAATATATAGGTTGTTATAAATTTTGTATTGACATTGATACTGATAGTTGCATTGGAAGTACTTATATATGGGTAAAGAGATCTACTTCCCGACTTTCAATCAAATTATCTTCTATCTCAATCTCTCCTTTATCTCAAACATCTCGTGAACTTCAGAATATTCATGTAGCTGATCTTACTTAGTGACTTAAGGTTTTTATCGTCGTTGTATGATTTCGGAGTATCCTCTGTGTGTGCGCGCGCGTGTGAATTGATATGGTTGAGGAAGGGTATCAGGGAAGGAAGTGACAAAAATGGTTCAAGAGAGGTGAGATTGAGAAGATGAGTTTAGGGAATTAGCTAAAGAACAAGGAAGGTGAGGCAGAGCCCGTGAATGAATGTCTGGTGGGGAATTTGGCGGAAAGGTGGTTTCTGGCAACCCCACCACCATGTTGACAAATCATCACAGGTCAGATTACACAATAATTAAACAATGGCTTTACTCACACAACTTTTAATTTTTTTTTATATATTTTTGGAGCTTTCTCTGTTTCACGGTTCAAAGTAAAGATGACTTTTTTAAGATTTCTGTAATATATATAATTGGATTGATGTTGGTTTTGGGATTTGGCTCTCCTAAAAAGTGATCTGAGACGTGGAATCTGCAACAGAATTTGTCTGGGTTCTTCTCACTCATGATGCTGCTAATGATCCATATTTTGTGTTCTTGATGGAGTCAGTTTTAGCTTAACCTTATCTTTTGTAGATAATGATACTCCCTTTACACATTAGTATATGTTAAATAAATACTTTATATAGATATTAAAAAAATCATTTAACGGCTTATAATAAGCTAGCATTAGTTTACTTAAAATACTTTTTTTAATCATTTAGGCCGAAGATATCCCATGATGAAAACTCTTTATTATATAAAAATAATATGAATAATTTGAGATAAAGTGAATTGATGTCTTGTACATAAGATTAAAGTAAATTCTTTAACTAACTTTTTTATACTTGGTACGAGAGTATGTACTGAAACTTGTATTTGTCATTTTTATTATTGATTTTCTAATTTAACCTTTGACAATATCGAATCTATTTTTCTCTCTATAAGTGACGTGGATATGATTCACCCACTCGTGCAATGCACAAATGCCTACAAGTGGATGAATTAATTTACAAAAAAAGGCAACGATAACATTGTAAGTAACTTTTCTAAAGTGATTTATGGTTTACAAAGTAAATATGTGAGAAGAATTTTATCTTGACCTGCGTAAATGTGATTTTTCAACGTTTGAACATTTGTTTACTAAAGCTTTTTAATCTGAAACAAATTGTTAATTAAAGATATTGTACCCGTTTGAGAATGCGGTAGAGAAATATTTTTACGTAAGTCTAGATAAATATGTGAAAAAGATTATCTCGTTTTGAGGAAAAATATTATTGAACGTGCGTTTGGCTTTTCCAAATATTCCGCCAAACAAGCTCATTATGTTGTTCTCTTTGGTATTCTTACACTCCTTTACAAAATGATTTTATATTGCCCGATGTATTGTTTTTATTAATATGTTTAAAGATCTTCTCTATACATATTCAACTCACCTCCCATGTAAATAAGTCACATTTTAGTCTTTTGTTACAAGTAATTTGGATAAATAGAAGGACCGTTAATAACTTTGTTTCAATTTTAATCTTTCTTGGTTTTCTATGAGAGGCAACAGAGTGTCTAAATATAATTATTTTAATAAGGTGAATTTTTGGGGCAACTTTCTACTGTTCCAAAACAAGAAAGATTTCAAAATGATATAAAAAGAAATAGTGAACAGTAGAAAGTTGTCCTCTTCGTCCATAGCTGTGCACAGTACCTCTTGCTTTATTATAATATATTTAAATTTCAACTGAATTTATTTATAAAAATATCTCAAAAAATCATTGACAAGGGAAGCAGATGTAATTAACAACTCTAGAGAACTTTTCATGAATAATTTAAATACTATTTTTATTTTTATTAAATATTATTTTTTTTAGTGTTGTCAGCTTTTGTCCACATCTTGCCGGAGATGCCCACGCATTTATTAGTTATTACAGTTGTCCATTGTAATGTGATTCTGATATTCAAAAAGCCAAGTTAAAAAAAAAGGCTTAATGTTCCATACAAATTAAACTGAATGACTAAATTCATATACAATTATTTCCATATTTTGTTTAAACTTTGAGCAAAAACAACTGATGATTGTTATATAAATATCCCAGAATTACTGGTAACGTATCCAAATGAATTCAATTAGTTTTACTTACATACGATGGCTATTTAAGAAAAATAAAATGAGATCTCAGTCACTTAATTTCATACTCAGGAATAAATTACTTGTAAACTCGTGCATGGCTTGCTTCCTTTTAATTAATGGGTGGATGGATAAAATACTTCCAGTTAATTGAACAGGCCAACAATTTTTTTCCTTTTAAGTATATGTATCTTCACGTGGGCGACAACTATGGATAATATATAATGAGACACTAAATATAAATATTTTTTAACGAAGAATTCAAATTTTAATTCACCACGTGTCCTTTTGCTAGATTTCAAGGTAGTAGCATGATAGGCTTACAAATTTGTCAATTTGTAGTACAAAACTCAAGGCATTCAGGTTCAGTTCTATCAACGTTATTTTACAAGGTCTGGACTCATTTCACAAGTTGGGCCAGGCCTGTCATCCTTAGTCTTGTCCTGCTAGCTACTGAAGGCCCATTAAAGTGATCCATAATCTAGGCCCGATTAAACGACAGTGCTGGGTGCACTGTCATGATTGATTTTTCAGCATGACCATATTTTTTTGGTCTCTTACGAATTTTATACAGTAATTTTTACCATTCCACACTCTTAATTTTACCTAGCTAGAGTGTTATTGGCAGGAAGCCAGGAATAAATCTTAATTATTATAAAGAGAATTTCTTTTTTCCCCCCGAAGATTAAGTAAAGAAAAAATCACCAAATTCTCCTACTAGTCATGATTAGAGCACCAACTGAAATATCTTATCTTTAATTAAATGGATCTTGTGAGGAACCATTGACTCAGAAAAAGGCAAGAGGCATTGTTTAAAAAGCCGTAGATAGAGGGATAGTTCTCACTTCTCAAGATATATATGCACGCGCTTCTTTATTTATGGCCATGGCCTGTTTCTTTAAACAGAAAAGTTCAACATTCATGGTTCAATCATATCCCTTCCGTTTATGTAATTAATTCATCATGCAATGTAACTAATTAAAGAGGGATATTTATAAATACCAATTTTTGTTCTTCGTCTCACCCATTCAAGAGCGTATTGGACCTGAATACGTTTAAGCTCTAGCAGATGGAACAAAACTACTCTTCAAAGAGAATCTTATTCCTTCTAAAAAAGATATTCATATTTCTGGGTATCGCATTAGGTGTTGAATGCGACTTGATATGACATTTGTGAGGTTTTTTGAAGTGGAACCCACCATGCACCTTCTCTGAGAGTTGATGTTCTTGGCAACTCCACTGCAGCATTTTATTTAGGGCTACATTGTAATTGATTTTGATGGAAATAGAAATGGAAAGGGATATGAAAATGAAGATGGATATGGAGTTTAAAAGTGCGTTTGGTATGTCATGGAAATGAAACATACTTTTTTATATGAAAAGACTGAAATGTCCTTTTATATTTAAAAATAAAACAGCTTTAACCCTGACCAAAAAAAGCTTCAACCCATATCTGCTACAATGCATTACAGCTTCATCATTAAGGCTACAGTGCATTCGCTTGCTAAATCGTAAGGTTCTAGATGCTCAAAATCAAAGTTGGGAGTTTCGTATACGAACATTCTTGCGACCTCATGGCCGAAGACGGAGGAGATGGAGGAGTGGAGAAGGAAGGGTGGTTC
Organism: Vachellia pachyceras; assembly: GCA_025593235.1. Classification (NCBI taxonomy): domain Eukaryota; kingdom Viridiplantae; phylum Streptophyta; class Magnoliopsida; order Fabales; family Fabaceae; genus Vachellia; species Vachellia pachyceras. Next base: position 5,966 of record JANTPZ010008051.1, on the reverse strand, counting down.
TTGCAAACTTCACGACGAAGGGAGCAACAGATACTCTGAGGAGTTCTCGTGGTTATTGTAGAAGGTTGTAGTCCGCCGCTATATATCGTCGTCGGCTGTGGATGAGCATGAAGTCGAGGTCATCGTAAAAGGTTCTCATCCGCCGCTATCTGATAAGGGGTTGCAAGATAGAGGTCGCCGCCGTGGGTTGTCGGAGGTTTCCGTCAGCGTCGCCAGGTAAGTGCTTGCCAACGATGGGGTATGTTCTTCGTCAGTCGCTATCTGAGAAGGAAGACCGGAGGTCTGGATGGAAGGGGTGAGGGCAAAAATGAATTTTAAAGGGTGAAATTGCAAAACTGAGCTGAAGGCATGGAAATTATTTCAGGGCATTTTCATGGAATTGGCCTCCACATACCAAACATGAAATCTATATGGAAATCAATTCCATTTCCATTTCCTTGCCTCTAATTCCGTCGTACCAAACGAGGCCTTAGCTATTTTGTTATCAGAAGAATCTTCTGTAAGTAGCCCTCTCCGTATAAAGTACTATGAAAAGTCAATCCACCATAAAAATGAAAATAAGCATGAATATTCTGGAAAAATAAGATACAGTATTTAATTTCCTCATCAACCTACAAGTAAAATCGGTGTTTAATTTTCTCCAATATATATTCTACTCTACTGCATCAAAGTGGAACTTGACCAGTCTTATTATTCGTGCTTCTTTTGTATCGAAGTATTGGGTAAGGAAATGAAGATGATAATGGCAAAAAAAAAAAAGGAAATGAAGATGATGATGTTTGCTATATATGGGTCAAGTTAAAACGAACCCTATATATGAATGAGCATAGGCTTTCATTTATAGGGTTTTCACTGTAATTGGCATTAATAATGACGGCATTACAAGTTCTCACAGGATTGAGAAGGAAGGAACTAGGAAGGATAGAAAGAGATGAATGATTGAGAAGGGAATAAAAAGGAAGGAGGAGGAGGTGGTCACTTTAAAAGCAAAAGCTGCGAATTAAAGGGGAAGCACAAACACAGCATATTCATTCATTCACGCCTGTATGTGTTCCCCACATCACCTTCCTTGCTTGGATTTCCGAGCTCAGAGTTAGGATGTGTTTGTCATGCATGTTTAAACGGTACTTTCGACTATCCACAAAAAATGTTTTCACATGAGTAACAAAATTTAAACTCACAATATTATACAGATTATAATTTAATTCTTTACGAGTTGAACAAACATTTCGTTGGCATATATGTATATGTAACTTTTGACATCTATTTAGTTTAAAAATTTACCAACAAGGTTAAGTTTAACGAAAAAAGATAATCCCTCGTAATATAATTGGACAAAATTTAAATCTTCCGACATGAGGGTATGCCGATGCATAAGGTGGAAGAAACAGTTGTTCCCTCAACTTCAGCACATGGTCTGGCCCATCCTAAACATGCTTTGATGGGATTGGGCCAAAGGGTATGACAGGGAATAGGGGTTAAGTTAAATAGGTTGACAGACTCATACTCTAAGGTCTAAACCTGACTCTAATACTGTTTGTATGACATATTCTAAATTTAATGAAAAATTATTAAATGAATGACAATGAGGGAACGAATTTAATGCCTTACAAACCTAAAAAAAAGTCTGATCTCTCTGTCCAAACTGATAACCTACAGGGCCCCTCTCAAATTTTTTTTTTTTTAAATTTATGTTGCAACAGTGTTATCTTATTCTGTTCCTATCATAGTAAAAAGATATAACACAATTTGATATATTTATGTTGCAACAATCTTATTTTCTAGTTGGACAAGTAGCCCATTGGGCAACAATTAACCATAATCATCTATACTTTTGTACATCTCAATCCCTACATCATCATCATCCAGACTAATTTGGACTTAACTTCAAGAAAGTAAGGCAGAAAGTAATTTTCTATGGTTTTTGTACACAAATAAAGTTTTTATGTAAAAAAAATTGATAGCCCTGCATATAACTAAAGTCGGGATACTTCTTTTGGCCTGACTAAAGTAGGTACTTATTTACATATTAAACTAAACCAATGCTATAATAACGTGTCTTTATATATAGAATGTATGTTTGGGAATTCCGTTGGGAGAAAGGAGTTCCGTTGGGGAAAAAGATTTTTACGGATTTCTTGATGGTTTTACGGATTTCAGGATGGTTTTTATAAATTTTGAGATGTTTTTATCTCGATATGCGTGCATCATTTTTGGAATAAAGTTCCCAAATAAGCACAGAGAGTACACCAACCCAATCAGAGGAGTAATTAATTGCGCAATGAACTTCGGCCTTTCTTATGAGAAACCCTATAGACAATTTTGGGATCGATCATATCTCTCTTCACTGAACTCGTAACAACCGACCAGCAAAAACCTTCCTTCGCTGCTTTCCTTTTCATTTTTTTATTTTGGTCTCTCCCTCCCTCCCCCTCTATCTACATTCACACTGGGAGAGATTCACTTTTTTGACTGTGTTTTGTGCTGGAATAGCTTTATTCCATGGAAACGGGCAATCAGCAAGCTTTGGTAATTGCAAAAAAGCGAAGCACAGGAACCCCATAGATTCCATCTTCAAAACCCCACCATTTGAATTATATATCGTAACAATACCATATCATAATCATGCCTTATTTGTAATCATTACTCAGTTTAATTGTAATGTATCGGCTCACTCACATTGATGATTTCTATGTGCTTTTTTTTGTTCATCTTAATTTATTCAAAAAGATAGGAAGATGATCATGATGATTCTGTTTTTTTCTCCATTGTGCCTAATTCTATATTAGAATTTATCAGTATTTATAATGCAGCTTTGTAATTATACTCCACATCCTAAATTAGGGGTTAAGTTAATTATTTGTAAGAAAAATATGTTAACTTCCTAAAATATCTCATGCATAATTTACATTAGAAACTATCATTGAAACCCCTTTCATGATTGTAATTCAATAGGGATATTACAGATTGTAAATTTAGGAGAGAAAGTATATTAGAGTCTTTCATACAGCGCCAAAATAAATCCCTCCACCATAACTCCCATATTTGGATGGGAGGATCGGAGTAGATGACTTTTCACACACATATATATATATTGTTCAAACATTAAAGAATATGTGTGGCATTATTACAACTTGTCAATATCATTTATTACTTATTTGTGTAATCCATAGAAGAAGGATTTGGGAAGAATTTTGGCGTTTCTTTTGAAATATATATATTCCTATCTAGATAGCAATCCCCCATCACACTGAGTTTCACCTATTTTTAACAAGTACAATTTGATTTCATTTCATTTGGTCAATTTTCCTTATAATTAGATAATCATTTTGGCCATTATATAGTACATATATATTCGTATTACTCCCAAAAAAAAGTGCCTTGCTTTGTCTCTGCTCAGTGAAGAAGATTCTTCTTTGAAGTGGGTCCCGATATAGAGCTTTATTTTCCTTGAAAGGGCAAAAGAGCCAATTTCGCGGGTTATTGAAGAAAAGCGAGAGAACAAAAGATAAATATATAAATTAAATAAACGTAAGGATAATATGCCTTTTATCTCTAAATTTTCCTTCAATTATTAACTTTAACTCGGTACATTAATATTGCCTTGTAGAATTGTAAGGATTGAATTACGTGAAGTAATAAAACTATAAGGTTTGAGTTTTTTCCCGGTTAAGAAAGTGTCAATATTATAATATAGCTAGTTAAGACTTGGAGACTTAACCAATCATTAAAAAACATTTAACGATCGAAATTATATCTCTTTACATAAAATTAAAAGGTGTCTTCTTATATCAAAATATGAAATCAAGTGAAGTCTTGGAATTTGAAGTTCCATTTTAGATGAGTAAAGAAGTCAGCTAGATGTACGTGTACTAGCTAGAAATTAAAGAAGCTCATAATTTAATGGTACTAGTTATAAATTAAAGAAGCTCATAATTAAATGGCGACAAATCATATACATGCAATTATGGGTGGGCAAGAAAGAGATCATCTTTCATGAACATATATATCAAACACAAGTTACTAATAACATCACACACTTCGCATTGTGAACTCACCAAGTTAGGAAATTTCTAGCATTGTCCTGACAAGAAATTAAAGAGTTAATATTGTGCTTGGTTAACAGTATATATAAGTTTATCCTTTTCAGATCAACTTTAATGTGATAGGACTCCAAGTAAGTAACTCATCAGTTCTTTTTCGTAATGTGTCACTAGAAATATTTTTAAAAGCTATATGTCTTATTATCACTTGGTCTCTCCAAATGAATAATTTTCCTACTGTGATATTTTGATGAAGAGAACTGAAAAATGATTATTTGATGGTAGTGCAGTAGGAGAAAGAAAAAGGACAAGGAGAAAAGAAACTGATAAAGTATAAAAAGTACAACAACTCATCAGTTTTATATATAAAGCTATATATTGAATAAAAGAGATGGATGCTGATTCTGATGATGATTTGGTAATCTTTAGTGAAGTTTTAAGCTTCAGGTATTTTATTTATGTGTGATCTTACTTAGTTCAATTTGGATATATTAGTAGGGTTTAAACCTGTTACCCTCTTTAAACTTAAATGCAAGAATTAGAATAGAAGTTTGTTTTAATTTTTAATACAAATGGGGTGTTTGGGAAAGCTTCTCAACACCCCAAAAGCACGTTCAACAGTATTTTTTCACAAAACGAGATAATATTTTTCACACATTTACCTCGTAAATGGTAAAAATACTTCTCCACCGCTTTACTAAACAGACCCAAGATCTCATTCCGATTATATTACCTCTTAAATTTATAATTGTTCTTTAAACTATGTCTATTAATTGCATAAATTAAGTATTTTTTTTTATCAATGGAGTATTATCCAATGCAAATGGTTAAAATGATCACTTTAGGAGAAACCAACACATTGTATTTTTACTTATAACTAACCTGAATAATTTTCATAAAAAACATCCATATAAACAAATACGCCAATTTCTCAGCATGTTAATACATAAAATACAAGCCCCAAAAAGAAGTGAAATTAATGAGAAATAACAATATTACAGCTTCAGGAGTCACCTAGCTGTGATGTCCTCGCCTGATCGATCATGGTCTTCATCTATTCTTCTTCCCAAGTAACAATAATAATCCAAATTGGTTTGTGTACGATTGGTAGAACACAACTACGGTAAAAAGATCTTAAATGCATTAAAAAGTTAACACATGAGAAAGTAGTGCACTACATTGTAGAGTCCGAATATTTGAGCTTTAATAATAATGATCTATAGGAGAAGAAGGAAATTTTGAAATATTGCATATACAGATCAAGGGTTTAAAATCACAGGAGATGGGTGACTGAAGAAGAAGAAGCGAAACTAATACCTAGAAACGTTATTGATATTCCATGAACTGACATTATCTGCTTCCCATAACTGTTCATTGTTATTTTCTGAGTTACCCGTAAGACTCTTGGATAAACCCACCACTTGATCCATATTTTCCTCCATTTCAACAGTAGTAGTAAGCAGATCACGATGATGATGATGATGATGATGATGATGATGATGATGATGATGATGATAAGTACCTCTATTTCCACGACCACCAGCATATAAGAATCTCGTTGAAGGTTCGATCCCAACATTTTCTGATCTTTCAAACTGATATAACCCTACTGGTGCGTCCAAATTATTACTCAAGAATGTTGCTGCTGGAAACTGTTGATGATGCTGCAGAAGACTTGGTAGCTTCCATTGTTCAGTGTTAGTAATAAAGCCATGGATGTTATTGTTGCCAATTATACCACCTGAGATAGTATAACTATTATTGCAAGCAATTTGAAATTCATCAGCGTCTTTGATGTGGTTTGTTTCCCCAAAAACGACGTCGTAGTCACTGTAAGTATGAGATGTGGTAGAAGGAGGGAAGAGTAATGGTGGAGGTAAAAAGTGATGACCTATCAAATGATGATGATCATTACTATTAGGG
>JANTPZ010008050.1:0-11799 GCA_025593235.1 Vachellia pachyceras | reverse complement strand
TTCATTTTCCGGTTGGAGTGAGCGGCAAATCCGAATGGGTATCTAGCAGATGCGGCACCCATCGTGAAAAATGACGGAATTCTTCAAAATTTATAGAACATCGCTGGTAAGCATGATCCTGAGCTGGAGCTCTTGAGCATGAACGGAAATGAAAGAAATTGATACAAACCGAGAGCGAATTCTAGATGAGTCTTACAAAACGACAGAAGAAACGTGTAGGAGCATCGTACAAAACGAATGGGCGAATCGCACACCGAGAAGCCAAGGACCGAGTGTTGTTATCAACCGACTAATAAAGGTGATGACTTGTTGGCCATAGGTTTTAGAAGGAGAAAGACACACTCGGTCATTTTGCACGAGATAACTTCATGAACCCAATAAAAAAGGTTCTTAGGCCGCCAAATTAAAAATTACATGAACCTGTATAGATTAAATCCGTTGCACGTCTTAATGTAAACTGCCACTTGAGTATCCCGTTTTATTGTTAGGGTGTAACGCAATGCGGATGAGTCAATTAATGCTATGGGAGGTGTGTTTATGTTCGTAAATACAGTGGGCTTGTTTGATGAAGTCACTGTAAAGGTCAAACGCACGTTCAACAGTATTTTTTTGTAAAACGAGATAATCTTCTTCACATAGTTACATCGGCTTGTGTAAAATCACTTACTTATCTACCGCATTCCAAACGGGTACAATAAGATATATTAAGCTTGTTTAACGGAGCGTTTGAAAAATTAAACGCATGTTTAATAGTGTTTTTTCTCAAAGTCAGATAATTTCATTCACATGTTTACCTCGATTTTGGTAAAAGTACTTCTCTATCATGTTCTCAAATAGGTGCATTATCATATATATATATATATATATATATTACTATTTCGGATTTATTAATTTTTTAAAACACATTCCATCCCATCGCCAATGCTTATAAGTCAATACAGCTTATAATCACGCCCACTGTTTCAATACAGTGCACGATGACTCGATGAGATATGGTCCAAAGGAATACAGTGTACAGGAACGCATGCCTATTTTGTCTTTCTTTTGGTGTAATAAAACTATTCTTTGTTGGCAAAAAAATAAAAAATAAAACTATTCTTTGAATTTGGATTCTGGAATTAATGTTGCCAAAAGAAACTGTTAGTGCTTGCTTAGAAAACCCCAAAGGCATTTAAATAAACTTTTTTAAGTAAGTTGGGATAAAATTTCTGTGATATACTTATCTGAAATTCCGTAAAATCACTTAAAATAGATAAATGCAAACACACACTTATTCAAATCATAGGGTGAGCATGGTGCATTCTAAGAAATTTCATTAACATTGTTCACGACTCACACTTATGGATAGTAAATATTGGGTGTGCTTGGCAACTGCTTTTCTAGGCTAGGAATGCATTCCCATTGAGGAATGCATTTTGGGGAAATGAGGGCTGTTTGGCAACTGATTTAGAGAACATGTATTTTGGGGGTTAGAGAATGCATTATGAGAAGAATGAGAAAAATTTATCCTGCCCAAAATGCATTCTAGGTCACAACTTTAACATTACATGCTGCGACTTTGGAAATTCTAAGCCGGAACCTAAAAATTTGAAGTCATAACTTTGGATACTTCAATCGCGATCTAAACGTGAAAATTTCAAGTCATGACCTGATACACTCAAAGTCTCCATCTATGTGTTAAATCACCACCTGGAACATTCTAATTATTTTTATCATCTTTTTTTTCTAATTTTATTACAATATAAAATAAGACATATATATGTAAATATGTATTATTAAATGATATTCATTTTTATTTTCACTTTCTATCAAAAATCACTTTTACAATGTTTATTAAACAAATTTTCATTTTTCTAAATATATTATAGATAAAAATTATTTTTTAAAATCCATTCTGATCAAAAGTTATTTTTCCAAACAACTTCCCAAATGGGTCATCATCACAAAAAATTCATTTTACATGAATTATCGAAATACCGCTCTCTCTATTAGATAGCACGCACAGGATGAATATTTGGTCTTGACCAAATTGAGTATGTTGTTAACACCAAACCAAAATTGAAAAAAAAGTAATTAAACTCAATCGAATTATTTCAGTTTTAAGCTGATGCATGTTAACACCAAACCAAAATTGAAAAAAGTAATTAAACTGTTAGATCTTGGTTTCTCTTACATTGGAATATGACTTGCAGGGATTAACATTCGTCCTATTTCATATGCCACGATTGGTTTAATGATTCTTTTCTTTTAAGCTGTTGAATGCGTTCATCTTTGATTTCTTCAATCGCCTTGCACTTTCCTCAGGACTTTGCTTCCTCATGAATTCTCATACGTAGTTAACTCAAAAGAAGGAATTTTCTAGTGGAATTTGTGGCTCAAACATCTTGTGTAATGGACAATCATTTTCATGCAAAGAAACATTTTACGACACGACATTGCCCCGATATCATATTCAATACATTCTTCGTTATAATGGGTCCGGTTGGGAACGCGGTGAAAAAGTACTTTTACGTAAATCGAGGTAAATATGTAAATGAGATTATCTCGTTTTACGAAATATGTTGTATGTGCGAGAATTGAGATTGATTGAGATGATAAATGATGCAAAAGAGGAGGTCGGTACATGATACTAAGCTTGGCCAATATACATATAGCTTTAATTAAACATCTGGTAGTGAGGGAGGGGTTGCTGTTTGGTATGTGAGACCTATTATCGTAAGCAGCTGATTAATATTTTCATTTGATTCTTCAACTTTTTATTATTACTATGTCGTCCAAGTTCTGGATATACAGAAACTGTGGGGTATGGCTTGAGTTGTGACGAACTTCTAGGAGTGTCCTTCATACAGAAACTGTGTGTGTTTGGCAAAGCAGTAGTAGAAGTCAAACACATGTTCAACAGTGTTTTTTACAAAATAAGATAATCCCCTTCGCATATTTACCTCAACTTGCGTAAAAGTACTTCTCTACCCTGGAGTATCTAATTGCCGAGGTTTTGGAGTTGGCTGGCAATGCAAGTAAGGATCTGAAAGTGAAGCGTATTACACCAAGACATCTGCAGCTTGCAATCCGTAGAGACGAAGAACTTGTGACACCCTCATTAAAGGGACTATAGCAGGCGGTGGTTTTATTCCTCGTATTCACAAGTCTCTTGTTTTTTTTTTAATTAAAAAATTTTAGGCAGGGGGTTGAACTCACCCACAAACCAAAGGCATAACGAAATCTCCCTTCCTCTTAGATCATACCAATGTTGGGTAGGATAAGTCTCTTGTTAACAAGTCGTCCAAGGAATAAGAAAGTGGAACTTAACTGTAACTTTGAGGATATTAATGTATTTTGTGGGTATCTAGTTTGGTGCAAGCAATCTTATGTGATAATTTAGTAATAATCCCCGATTCGTATAGAACAGACATGCATGGGCCATGGCTTGATTCTCTTCTCTAGGGCACATTATATAATTTTACGAAGTAGTGATGGGTAAAAACAAAAAACCGATTGCCGCGAGGTCTATATATGCTGATAATTTATTCTCAGATCTCAATGGTGCAAAAAAGGAATGTTATACTTTTATTGGACGGTTATATTAGTAAATCGAACCTTTCTGGTAATTTAATTGAATATTAATATAATATTAAGTCCCTGAGGTTTCCCATCAGGGATGAGGCTCCCACATTTTAATTTATTGAAATTACAAAGATATGCAGCCGGGATAAATCTTACCCTTAAAAATCTGTTGGCCTTCCTATCAACCTAAAACATTTACTCGGAACCACATTTAGCTATTTTAAATTGAAGGCTACATTCTATTTAAAAAAGACAGAGAGAGAAAGTAAAGAAAAGTTGCATAAATCATAATTTACTGAGTAAATTGCTCTTGAACGCCCCCGCTGACACTGGTAGCATCTCTCACGACCGCCAATTCGGAAACTAAGGCAATATGATCACTGCCCCACTTCTGTAGACATAAATAAAAACCGTAAATAAAAGCAACAATGCATTCAAAATAAAAGTAACTAATTACAAAAATTGATGATACGGAGAGATTTGTAAGGAAATGAGCACTGAATTCATGAGATAAATATTCAGATTGAACAAAAACTGAAAACAGGGTCTAGACAAGCACGGATAAGTAAAACACTTTAATGCCCACCACTCCCTACACAATGCATCAAAATAAGTGTGGTAACCAATATGGATCCTCTATATTCCAAATGAGGATGTGCATGATACATTAGAGGATAGATTAAGAGAGTAGAGACTTGAAATGACTAGTGACAAGATAGAATGTGAGTCCAACGTACAATCACGTTCTAAGCATCACAAGAAAATACCTCTTCTCCCAACTATCCTTTCAAACAAAAAAAAACATACACATTTAACCATACCTTTGTTGGGAACCCTGGAGTGAATTTCATAGCATCTGTGGGTATCGGAGCACGCACCCTAATTGTCTGGAGACCATCAGATCGCCTATACCCCATATCAAAGAGAAAAATACTCTATCAACCTCTTTTAACCCAAAGAGATAAGGATGCAAAAGGTAAAATCAGTTTTTGAAAAATTAATTGATAATGAAAATTAATTATATCAGAAATACTACTTAGAAAAACCATAATGCATATCCTAGAACATCAGAGATGGCAGCAGGCAGCAGGGGGTAGTAAAACAGCAAGATTCTTTGGACCTACCAAATGTAGTCAACAGTACCAAAAAAGCGTCGGTGATAACTGGTCGCCAAGGGTTCTCCATTAGGGCCCCTAGTTCCCGGACAATACTGCATGTATGTAAAAAGCATCAACCAACAGAAAAATAATAGAAAAGCAGAAGTTTTAAAATAGTAATGATGCAACATGTCTCAATTTGCATTTTTTAGAACCACACAAGCAAGAAATGCGACAATTTGTCCCATAAATGTGGCAAAAAATTTTGGGATCTACCTTAACTTCAACATAAGTGCTCCTTAGAGGCAAAGAGTGCTCCAAGAAGGTGCAATCTGAGTTGCCTGTCGCAATCTCTATCTCCGTAGGAGTCCACAAGGCTGGATTATAAGCGGTACTCTCTGCATCAAAAGAAATAGATATTGGAAGTGAAGGTTAGTCACCTTCCATTAGATCACTTTGTGCATGGAGTAGCAAATTGTAAGAAGCAGACTCCAGATTCAGACTTACCTGACTTTTCAGGGTCTGTCCCAAATGATGGCAGGAAGCCTTCTTGATTATTATGTAATGCGGATGTAAAAGCATCTATATCTTCACTATTTTCACCGCCTAATCTATCTTTATCCATTTCATCAAGGGAAAGTTTCTCTAGTTTCTCATCTAATGGAAGGCCATTGTCCGTGGATTGCCATGACTTGTCAGCTTGATATGAGGTTAAAGTGCTACTCATTTGCACATCAGAAGTAGTCTCAAATGATGGACTTTTTTCATATGTCAAATGAGCGGTTTCAAAACAATCAGAAACTGACATCTGACTGGACGGGTTAGTTGAAGAAATTTCTACACTGGGAAGCTCTGATGACTCAGGATTTAATTTGACCCTGAAAGGCTGATTGTCTTCGCCAAGGGAGGTTGAGCAATTGCCAAACTCAGTGTCTTTATCTCCTTTAGGAATATCCAAGCTGAATTTTTCACTTGATGATTGTGAATTTGAAGACACGGCATCTGCTATTTGTTCTGCACATGCCATCCCAGCTTTATCAGGGGAAACAGCTTTAAGAGCTGAAGATGTCACAAGTTTTATGTCCTGAATGTCATTATTTATATGATCGGCAAGCAACCTACCTTCATTAAGAGATGCAATGGACTCTTTTTTCATGCCATCGACTTCATTGATAGTCATTAAATTGTCTACAGTAGTAAGCTGAATAAACTTCGCATCATATGAACCACTGCTCCCTCTTTCACTTTGCACATCAGCTGAAGACTTGGTAGACATGTCCAAATCACTCTGATTATACTGACTTTCCACCACGTTACCTTGATTGTCTGATTTCTGCATGTCTGACGAACAAATATTATGTTCAACATTAACTTCCTTGCTACCCACCACAAATGTGTCTTGTCTGCATTATTTTTCCGGATGTTATCAGATAAATTAAATTAAATTAATAACATAGACGCAGCATGCACAGAATATACTAGAACTAGGACAATAAACCTTGGTTTGCGAATCTCAGCAGAAGCCTGTCCTGATATTTTATCCCTATCTAATCCAGACAAATTCAACTGTAACAAAATGAAATTACTATTTTTGTAGCTTAACCTGTGTCAATCATAAACCTGAAGAGAATAAAGAACGGAAAATATACCTTTTGTTCTGAAATAAAGTTGTATAATGGACTCTGATACAAGATTAAAGAAAACGTTAACATCTTAATAGTGGAAGCAGCATTTCACACACATACACAATCAAAATAAAAAGGAGTAGAAAAGATAACCTTTGGAGTGCAATTAAAATCCCCGCAGACAACAACTGGAGCACCATCCCAGATTTTAGAGACAGCCTTAGCTCTGTCCAGTAGCACTCTAACCTGCTTGAAGTTATAAAAAAATAAAAAATAATTAAAAAAGCCTCCCACAATGAACTATGTCAGTTGAATCAAATGTAGGAGTAATCTTCCACAGCTTTAAAGAGACAAATATATCAAACTATTCACTCTAATTTATAAGCCTATAACGAAATAAAGATCGGGCAGAAAAAATGTCAGAGAACTACGAATAAAGAGTCACATAGAGCCTGACAGTGCATACCTGGCCAAGCTTTATTTCCCCTCTATTGGGATTGTAAAGAACATGTATGTTACAAATCACAACTTTATTAGAGCCTGTTGAACTGCAGTTACCTTGCAATAGTGTTAGATTGAGGAAAAAAATCCAATAGTAAAGAAGTATGATAATTAAGGAAATATATGTACAAAGAAAATCTATAACACTCTGGACAACTCAACCATGATAAGAAGAAATACAGCCATTCTAATGCAATCTAAACCCAAGCCAAGTAAACCTTGACCTTATACATAATACACCAAAGCTTTAGGTCAATGCATGAAAATCCTGGTGAATTTATAGAAGAATCCACGTCTTCTCAAAATTTTAATGATAAACCTTCCAGGCTTTTCAGAAAAGATATCAGTCATGTTGACTTTATTTGGAGAACTGGAACACGCATTCTACTATAGTGTACTTTCTCTTTATAACTTCTCATGGAAGAAGCACAATGCTAAACAAAATAGATTTTTCATGAAAGTACTTTACGTGGAAATTGAAATTTCCTGACTCTTAAACCAAGCAGGGAGCATTAGTTTAGTATGTTCCAGGCAAATCAATGCATATATCAAGTCGACTGCATACACTTTTTAGAAATATATTTTTAACTGCAAATACAGTATTCCCATTACTTATATTCATTTTTATATTTTCTTTCAGCTTACAACCTAATTCATTTATGATATAGTCAACGACAGCAAAGCTCTCTTACCCTTAAAAAAACAAGACGAAGATAGAAATCCAAATTACAAAAGGACGAGTAAATACCTTGATGGTGGAATTCCATGTTGATTCATTAACTGTTTAAGGTAGAAAATTGTGTAAAAGGAGTGCATGCGCACGGAGGAAGAGGAAAATTAGCTTAAAAAATATACAAATACAAAACTAAAATGAAAGAATTATCATGTACCTCTAGCACACATATTTGGGCGACATTGTCCCTGAGTCCCAACTTATTAAACTCAATGCATTCTTCATACCGCAAATTGAACCTACCAGATATAAGCATGAAAAAGATTATACTCAAGTTTCCAGCTGGCACCGGCTAAGTCAAGCTAACGGTTAATCTACATTTCATGCCAAAATAATAATAATAATTTATAAATAGATACTTCCAAGAAAACATAAAAAAGATTAGAGGTATTAAAATGATCACAAAGCCAAAGTATTTGAGGCATGCCAAGAGAGCACTTAAATTGATTTATTACTATCTTTTTTATTTTTTTAAGGTGTGTTTGTTAAACTTCTAGAAGACTTTCATGCAAGTTGAGACAAAACTCTTCTCACATACTTACCTTTGATTGTGTAAAATCACTTTCCAAAAGTTAATCCAAACACCCCCTTATTATGTTCAGGACCATGAGTATCATTAATACTTTGCGTGAAACCCAATCTCCTTCCTGGGAAATCTTAAAGGTGCCCCTTCCTAACATTGGCCTACTACATCTATGATTTTAATCAGAGTGCTATCTTAAGAAATTGAACTTTAGTTGATAAAGAGAGATAATGAGATATTATCCCTCCATAAATTGATAAAACCCCTATGGATTTTGATAATCTCACTCAATAAGGGAGATAGGTTTATAATGCAATATTGCCTTGGAAAGTATTTAGCACAAGACTCTTGATTATACATTATGTTTACACAAGAGTTAAATTAACTCTGTTAGCATCATATTAAGGTATTTGAGTTACATTAAGCACATATAAAGCAGCATTTAGGCTTCAAAATCAGCATGGTACACAATAAAGCTGTAGAGGACCTTGATGTTCGCCAAAAGATTGCACAGCCGTCAACTGGATTACCCGTGCGCATCTATATGTTACAAAATGAAATAAAATTAGACTTAATCACACAGTTCAAGCTTTTTTGTAGCAATAATCAGAGTATCAGATTATTAGCCAACAAGTGAGTAAATACATTGGAAGATAAAAAGGAACACTGTTGAAAAGTGATGATGCAGAAGTTAGGACATTTAACATGACTAAGTTATAACTTCTCTTATAACATTGGGGATAAGTGACAAAGCACCCAATCCATCAAGTAAATGGTGCAGCACAATTGTTCAATATGTCCACCAAGTGAAACATAACTTATTCTCTGTTTGACTTAATGTAGATAGCATTCACTCTCCAAAAGATGATGGATTAAAGAGGCAGATCAAACTCAAACAGCAGCAAAATCCCAACTGCCTTTATTGAGTGTAGCACTTAGGTCTTTCAAATTCAAGATGATTAATGACATATCTTGTTATATCTGATCACTAAATAAATATGAAGAACATTGTCTCTTGATAAAACTACAGAAATTCATTCCAAAATTAAGCCTCTATAAAAGCAATGCTCATAAAAAGTTGCATGGAGAGAGCTGAAGAAACTAATGCACCTTCCATATGCCACTGTATCCTTGGTGCTTTAACTCCTCCTCCAAATCATAAAATCTATCGACCTCCTGGAAGTGTTAACATATAAAAAAGGAATACTCTTTTGATAGTCAATCAAACATTTTGAGTTTAGCTCATACAAGCACAAATAAGAACTAAGGGTAATGTGATCTGCGCATGAGACACTGAGGAAAATTTCAAATGCCAAAGTGCAACTTCAATTATTGTTTTAAAACAGAGTAACTAATGGGATATTAAATTGTAGAGATTCCCCTTCAATATATCAATCTTATATAGCCAAGTTCAACATCTGCTGTTCATAATATCTTATAGAAGCCAAATTAAATCTTGAAAAAGCACCCAACAGAATTGAACATAAAGACTGCTAAATGAAGTTATTTGTGCTAGGACTAATCATTGCGGTATAACATACAGCAGGTAGATAACCTGTAGACACATGATATCAGCCGACCACAATCCAAGCTCAAAAACTATTTTTCTCTTTCTCCATTGCCAGTCCAACATCCAAGGAGGTATGTGAGAGTAAAGTTTGCTCCGGTGATCAATAGCAAGGTAGTCAGCCAATATATTATATGAAAGAATTATAAACCGCTCTGTGAAGTAATAAAAAAAATATTACAGTAAAATCAACACAAATACATTATACTGCAATAATAGAATGTTTAAAGACCCTTTCTCATAATAAAAGTAATGATAAAACATTATACTGCAATGAATTAAAAAGAAGAACATTTTGATATTACTTCACCAGAAACTCAACCTTAGTTATGGGATACTATGCTTAGTCAAAAAGCACAAATTCATTAGCAAGAAGAAAAACTTTCCTGATTGACATCTTCCCAAAGCTAAATTTGAAGATTATCCGGGATAAGCCAACAATATTATAGCTACATAGGAGTGAAGATACCACAATGAGGGGGAGGTGGCGTAGCAGCATACTCCCAATCTCGGTAATCCGGAGGCCGCGGTCGAACATTTTGGCCTATGATGTAAGGAGGAGGGTGACGAAACCGC
Organism: Vachellia pachyceras; assembly: GCA_025593235.1. Taxonomy (NCBI): domain Eukaryota; kingdom Viridiplantae; phylum Streptophyta; class Magnoliopsida; order Fabales; family Fabaceae; genus Vachellia; species Vachellia pachyceras. Next base: position 1,613 of record JANTPZ010008050.1, on the reverse strand, counting down.
TGAGCATGATTGGAAGGCGAAGGATGACGAAACTGTGGGTTCCGATGGTAAGGTGGGGAAGGTCTTAAATTAAAAGGTGGATTCCGGTTCGCGAAGCTTCCGCTATCATCTCGCCGGAACGCCGAATTGACATCTTGCACTGACCGGAAGTGCTCATCGCCAGTCACGAACTGTTGCCTCCCGCCGGAATAGGGAGTGTTGCAGAATCCTCTACCTCTTCCACGTCCACGAGGCTACAAAAGGAGCAAAAGGTGCACATTAAACTTTCAGGCATACAAGTTTGTGCTTGCAACAGTACATGTAGGCGATAACAGTGAGAGAATACATGCTTATTCGGAAGCATAATGGCGGCGTTGGCTTCAGAAGAGGCGGCGGCGGCGAGCAGATGGAACGGCGGAGAAGCACGTCTCATTGTAGGAGAAAGCGGGAGGGGAAGGAGGAGGGGAGCACACCTGATAGAGTAACCGCGCGTGAAGCGGTGACCTGGCGAGTTTGCGCGAGCGCGCACGATCGGTAATGTGACGCGTGGCACATTTTGCCTGATGCTTTGAGTTTTGACCTTCAAATGCCAAATTACACTGTATCAAAGTGTCAGTGATTGCCTGAAAACCCATCACCACTTCCAAAAAACAAAAATTACCCTAAGCCCCAATTAAGAGAATTAAATATAAAATGATGTAAAATGATTCTAAAAATTTATAAAATTATCATAAGATCCCAAGAATTGCTGTTGAGGTTGTAAATGAAGGTTACTCATGTTGTAAATGAAAGCTGCTGAGGTTGTAAATGACAAACAACCTCAACAGCCTTCATTTATAACCTCAACAGCTATTTCTGGGACTTTATGATAATTTTGTAAATCTTTAAGACCATTTTGTATTTAATGCTAATGTTTGAGACTATTTTGTATTTAATTTTCTTAATTGGGACATGAGGATAATTCATTCTTAAAAAGACACTTTTTATTTACGTTGAGATAAAACTGTGAAATTATTTGAAATAAATGAATCCTTTTATTACATTGTGCTTGTTTGGCAACGTTTGGTTTGTAGCCATAAGCACGTTCAACATTGTTTTTCCACAAAACGAGACAATCTCCTCCACATATTTGCCTCGGCTTGTGTGAATAAGCCCATAAGTACTTATCCACCGCTTTACTAAATGGATCATTAAATTATATATAAATGAATCCTTGTAGTCATCCCAGTGTCGAATGTTCAGGTGTGCCCATTGGATGGACCATGGACGACCTCAGAGAACTCTGTCATATTCCTCTTTGTTTTCAAAGCGAAAAAGAAAGTTGTTTTCGTCCACCATTTCATGCACTCCTATTCCTTTGTCCACTCCCCAACTCTTCTTGATCATCGACATGACCATGCCTCTGTGAAGATTTTTATCTGTTTGCAATCTCCCTACAAGAACACCACCTTTTGCCTCGCGTGGCTCTTTCCACAAGTCAAGACGGACCTCATTGCATTTTTTTTTTAACCTCGACTGCTCTATCCAAACTCCATATCAACAGACCTGCATAGTGTAGCAAAAGCTCTCTCATACACTAAAGGGAAGGCAGAAGCCTTCTTCCTCTGCAAGAGAGAAAAACTATTCAAAAAACA
>JANTPZ010008049.1:0-15131 GCA_025593235.1 Vachellia pachyceras | reverse complement strand
CAGAAACTCCGCTTCCAGGTAAAGCTCGGAGCAAGCGTGCACGTGCTGCCCCGGGGGATTGGTCTACACGCCTCCTCAACCTGGTCACCCCGACGGTGGTTTCAGAACAGGAGCAAGAGAAGGAGGTGACAACTAAGAAAAGAGAGAGTTCAAATTCGGAGTACTCTTCGGGTCGGAAATGCCTGCATTGTGCCTCCGAGAAGACTCCTCAATGGCGTACCGGACCAATGGGTCCGAAGACGCTGTGCAATGCGTGTGGAGTGAGGTACAAGTCTGGGAGGCTGGTTCCGGAGTACCGACCGGCGGCGAGCCCGACATTCGTGTCGTCAAAACACTCCAATTCGCACAGGAAGGTGATGGAGATGAGGAGGCAGAAGGAACTGCAGAGGCAGCAGCATCAATTGGTTAGCCAGAGTTCAATTTTCGGCGTTTCTCATGGCGGAGATGAGTACTTGATCCCTCGTACCAGCGGTCCTGATTATAGGCACATGATCTAGTAAGTTCCACAGAGAGAGAGAGAGAGTAGCGTAATTTAGGATTGGAGGAGGAAGAGAATTCATAAGCTTCAAGTTCAACAAACCTTTTCCTTTTCCTTTTTCAAAGTGATGAAAGATTTTGTCTTATAAATTTGAACCTGTAGCCTTAGCACAATTCAGAGAGAGGCAAACGAATATTTTGGTTGAAGGGCGGGGGAGAAAAAGAGATGGGATGAATTAAGAACTTAAGAAAAATTTGATCTTGGGGCAGGGGAGAAAAGTAGATGGGCTGTAGAATTCAATCCATCCATGTACTCTAAAAATTTGATTTCATTTGTTTACTTTGCCGAATTTGGCAACATTAAGAAAAATATCAGATTTTGATCTCCGGTCAGACACAACAAACAGACCTAGGTAGTAGTCCATAATGCATTTTTTTGGAGTGGATGAGTATGTAAAATTTAAATCTAAAACTCTTCACGATTACGAGCCTCTGCTTTGATAAATTTTTTGCTCATTAAAAATCAGTAAAAGAGAAGGGAATATAAACAGCGGCACCTTTTCAAACGTGAAATTGGAAAAAAAAGTGGAGCTGAAATGTCAAAGCACCAGTCATACAGTAGTAAGGAAGCCAAGGAAAATAAGGAAAGGGGAAAAGTAAAAGAAGAAAGTAACTATAAATTGATATTAAAAGATTACATAGGTAGATTTTTTTTCGTCCTTTAATTTGTGAGGAAACCAAAGGGCTTTACAAAAAGAATGGAGGAGCAATTAAGGATATCGTCACACCCCGTCACCGATATATTTCTTAATGAGTCTGTTTGGTTTAACAATTATAGGATCCAAATGTATGGTCAATAATGTTTTTCTGCAAAATGAAATAACCTTCTTCACATATTTACCTTAATTTACGTAAAAGTACTTCTCTACTGTGTTTTCAAACGGGCATAACGTATTATAATTAATTATACCAAAACTAATGAGAGTTGAATGGTCAATTGGTAAAAACGAAACAATGTGTACATGTGTGGTAGCTCATCATGATGTAACTTCTATGTAAACGCTGTGGGTTATGAGGTCATGATCAATGATTAATAATCATCTTGGCTACAATGAAGTAAGGAAATGGATTAGTAATGAACACATACATGAGTGTTATTTGAATACCCTGAAAGTTAAACCCACATGAGCCCCACAGGTTTGTGTGTATACATATATGTGAAATAATTAGCAAATCAAGTTGAGAGATATATGATATATATATATATATATATAGGGATGTGAAATAGAAGGGATTGGAAGACGAAGAAAGAAAGTAGCCAGAGTGAATGTAGAGATGGATGAAACTTGAAAGGGATTGTGAAACCATAATCCAACTTGAGGGGATTGAGAATGAAGATGCTCTCTCAATTCCATCTGATTAGTAGCATCATGTCTCATAAGTCTGATCTTATATATTGGACTCGTTTGGAAAAGCGGTAGAAGAGTACTTTTACATAAGTCGAGACAAATATGTGAAAGAGATTATCTCGTTTTGCGGAAAAATACTGTTGAATGTACTTTTAGGCTCCAAAGAAGCTTTACCAAACGGAGTCATTGTTGCACACAGATCGAGACAAATTGCCTCTCACAACTTACCTTGAAATCCGTAAAATAATTTTTCCAATTGATCCCTAAACTTACACTATATGATCTTCGTAAATAAAATACTATTTAAAAACAAAGTTATCTCTTTTACAAGTAAGTCAATTTTAACTCATGTTGGTTTTGAAAGTTAATGGTTATAAAAATTAGGGAAATTTAGTTTTAGATTCCAAATAAGCAAGTTATTTAAGGAATAGTTCCATAGATTAAAATATTTAATGAGAGGTCCCATTAACAACATAAGGTGTTGTCAATACAGAGCATGATGCTGTCAATACAAGGATCTTATGTTGTCAATTGTGACCTCTCATTAAATATTTTCATCTAATGTGATTATTTCTTAAATAACTAATTTATTTAGGATTAAAACTAAATTTTTCAAAAAATAAAAAGGAGGATGTGTACAGAAGAGAAGGGCAGTGGGAGGGTGAAAATAAGTGAGAAGGAGCAGGTGTACAACTGTACATTGAGGAGTGACAGAACCGTCTACCCTCTTCCCCGTGGGCCCCACTTCCCCTCCCCTCCTCATTTATTCATATTTTTTTCTGTCGTTTTATTAATTCCTGTAGATGAGTGTTGTTATTATGATCTGTTCCTTCCTGGTTCGTTCCTACCACCTTCTCTTCATTGTTACCACTATCCTCTTCACCTTCCTCAACCTCTCTTCAACGTTATCTCTCTTGTCTCGTGCCATGCAATGCAATGTAATGAACCCGTTTGAAAATAAGATGGATAAGTACTTTTACGTAAATCGAGGTAAATATGTGAAGGAAATTATCTCGTTTTACAAAAAAAAATACTGTTGAATGTGTTTTTAGGGATTATGAACACCCCTCAAACCCACCCATATCACGCCAACGTACGTACCTCAACCATCAACTGACTCTTCCCTCAATTAACTTACGTACGTACACACACCCAATCTTCGCTTTCACATCTCATTACAACACGTACGTACATATACATGCATATGTACGATCATAAGTATAAACAGAGAGTTCACATAAATCTCACCTCTCTCCCATGCCTCAACATCCTCTCCCTTGTCTCTAGATACATGCATATATACCTTTTCCATTATGGAGATAATACGTATAATTTGATTTACCATGAGTTATTAAATATATGCACATATCTTAATTGAGATTCTTATATTGATTCATCGTATTATTAGAAGCTGACACTTCCATTAAACCCAGTTCTTATTAGTTCTACGCGTAATCTATTAGGGAACATATATTGCATGTTTGAGAATCCATTTTACTCAATTAAGTCAAGATAAAAAGCATCTTAAAAAAATCTTGAAATCCGTAAAAATCATATCAAAATCAGTAAAAACACCTTGAAATTCGTAAAATCATCTTAAAATCCGTAAACTATTTTCTCCCCACGAATTCTCAAACACAATCATACGAAAAAAAGTATTCATGTTATAGGCTCAAGTAGTCAAAAGGTGAGTCTATACCAAAAGCTTAACCTACATGTTTTGGGTGAGTGCTGCTTGAATTCATTAACCTTATTTCTCTTATGAAGCTCCATGAAAGTGGAACTCACATGATATCTGGCTGGATTTACACGCGAGATTTTGTGCTTTTCTCATTTGGCATGTTACAATAATATGTTCAGAAATTTAATTATCAATGACAACTCATGAACAGTGGTAAACGTGTTGAAGTTTTACGGTTCTTAACTTAAAAAAAAAAAAATTAAATGCATCCACCGGTGAAGGTTAAGTATTAAAAGTATGAGATAATTGGTCAATCAATCATTGAGTATATGCATTTTTCTAAGATGTGTAAGAGAAGGGGTTAATATAAAATAAACTCGACAGAGATGAAAATTCTTTAATTAATTACTACAACAAAGTAAACTCTCCTCGAAGTTGGAAACGTTGATTTATTCGAACGAGTAAGACAAAACGAGGATTAATTTAAAGTAATAACAACCGAATAATCAATTAACCTGCTCTTTAATTAGTTTCCGAAGGCCATGTGACTCTGCGCGTGCGTCTTTCAAAATAAATAAAGGCAAAACAATATAATAAATTAAAATAAAAAGTAAAAGGGAAAAGAAATATAGCTCATGAAGCTTTATTACTTTTTTTTATTACCATTTGATATGCAACTCTTTTTTTTAAACTTTATTACTTTATTACTAGATATTCAAGCAACCGATCATTCCGGATTTAGGGTTTTGTCGAACCATTTTGGGAGGACCCCTGCTACATGGTTATACATGTATGTATAGCGATGTGTATTATTAATAATCAATTTTCTAATTAATTTTGAGCGTGATCTTAATATTGTAGATTTCAAAAATAGAATGGATTCCGTTCGCAGTATAAACAGTCTCGCAAGATATAGTGAAAGTGATGGTATCTTCTTATTTTTTCAAAAAAATAATTTTAATAATAATTAAATATATTTTTTTGGCTTAAAAGCTATACATTTTACCCACTTTTAATAATAATAATAATAATTTAAATATATATTAAACATTAACGCGTCATCACACTCGCTTGCATAAACTATAAAAGCCATAGGCAAAGGGCAAACGCAATTACTTACGTTGTACGTATATGTACACACTCGTACGTGTGGACCCCCAAACTTCAACTTGAGCAATATAATTTTATTAAACACATGCATTTTTTAATTGCATATTTTTTTAAAATGAATAAAAATAAATAACAAAATTTTGTTAAAAATGATTCCATTTTGAAATTTAGATTAAAAACTGATTAAAAAACAAAGAGTGAATTATGCTTGCATGATATTCTCTGGATTTTGTTATAATTACACAGCAAGCATCTTTTCTATTTTCAAGAGAGATTTTGTCAAATGATTTTAAAAATACGTGCATATCCGATTTCAGTATAAAATAGAACTTGAAATTTCAGAATAATAATTTAAAAATTATAGAAATATTTTTCATTATCTACAAAAAAGCTATAAAACTCAAAGAATATAAGATCTTCTTTCTTTCTTTATGGGCAACAAAATATTTTAAAATACGGATATGTTAAAACTAGAGTGTGTGTGTGTGTGTTTACGTGCATGGGGGTGAACGAACCCAGCACATGCACTGCGAGTTTGTGATGAAAATTACAAAAAAAGCAAAAAAAAAGGCGTCTTTGGTGACCAACCCATTGCTCATTAGGAAGGGATCTTCCCATGTTATGTTCATATAAAATATGAATATATATATATATATATATATATAGAGATAGGTAGATAATGTTTCTGTATTAATATTATTGTTTCCCAGCAATTCATGTCGCCTATCAATTATTGCATATACTTCTTAGTTAAGCATTCCTGGTAAACATTTTTTATGTTTGGTATATTTTTGGGTCAGAGCAATAAATAATTTCACGTGAATATTTGTAATAATACATAGTGATGTTAATTTTCTGGTGATCAGTTGAATTTGTGTTGGGTCATAAGTACCTATTTTGGAGAGTCTTTATCGGTAGGTGATGATATAAAAGAGATGATGAGGATCGGAACATTAACAAGAAGAAGCAACGTAACATTTGAAATTAATTAATTTTGAAGCTTTGTGTGCATTGGATCATGTGTTTATCTAATTCAAAGCTTTTTTTTTTGGGGGGGGGGGAGGTGTTTGTTTCTATTTTTAAAAAAACTGTTTTTTATTTTTAAAAATAAGAAAACAAAAAACTTGTTTGAGGTATTATTTTTAATAACTTGTTTTTGAAAACCAAAAAAAAAAAAGAAATTGGTTTTAAAAACTAAAAAATAAAAAAGGTTTAATTGTTTTTTGTTTTTGTATTTGCATCTCTTAGATTTTGTTTATATTTAAGAAATTGAGTTATTATTGAAATTTTACCATCCGATCTGGGTAAGCTTATTTTCAACTTTATTTTTTAAAAGCAATCATTTAAACAATTGTTTTTGTTTTGTCTTTGTAAAAATTGTTCTTAAAAACAGTTTTATAAAAAAAACGGAAAACATAAACAAAGAGGCCCTTGTAATTTCTCTTAATTATATACTATGATTTGCCTCCAACATTTTCTTCTCTAAGTAATTAGTAGCATTTTCGTGGATAACGTTCAAATATATATTAGTGCCCACCTGGAGATCGAGGTACTATAAGTTTGAATTTCATTGTTCATGCAAAGAATCTGATTGATAAGTCACAAGTACAACAACAAAAATTTTTATTTCACTAAATATAGGGTCTATTTTAGAAAAATATGCTTTATTAACAACTGAATATTTGGATAAATCATTGACCAAGAATCTTATTGATAAGTCAACTCTCTCGAATTCTATGATGACGTGGCGACGCACTATGCAACGAGTTCTATGTATAGGAATTAGGAACCCAGAAAATGAACTTGGAAGTGAACTCGGCCATATTATGCATGCACGACAACACACGTGAAAAAGTGGCAGGTGTTTGGTTGAACTGAGTTTTCCTTTATAGAGTGGAATTTCGTTCCCGTGAATGTAGAGACAGAAAAAAATATCACATAGGTTGTTTGATTGGTCGATGATATTTTAATTTCTTGTGTATTGGTAACTGTATGTACATATACACAGACAAGCTTCTTGTATATATGTATGTGTCTATATATAAGAAGCAGCAGAAGGTAATGTTAATATATGTTGATGAGGCATGCATCTCCATATATATATATATATATATATATAGTTTAGTGTTTGGAGAGATAAGCAATTAAGCAGGAATAGGGTTTTAATCTGCATGCTTGAAGTCGTCGTTGGCAAATATACGCTGCTCCTTCGAATTGGAGCATCAGACGTTGTGAGTCCTTGTTTGATGACTTCCATTTTACAGTAATCTTCTACCCATAAAGTTCTTAATTGCTATTGTTTCCAGTTGGTCCTATTTTAAGAGGTAAAACTTTGTCAGTCCTTGTTTCCAGCTCCATCATTTTTAGAGCTTTGGATTAAGAGTAAATAAAGATAAACAATATTTATCGTGAACAAAACCCCACTACAACAGAATTATGAATATTTTACAGAATTGTGAAACGTCAAGTACTCCAAAAATATTTGACAGTTCTTTGTTATTTATACGTGACCGTTAAGTGAGTACTTTTTGTGATTGCTGTAAAAATGAAAGTTTCTTTGTAAGTAGGAGGTCACTGACTCTTGTTTGTAACCAGACCATTAGTCACGGATTTTCTAAACCATGTGTTATGTTTTTAAAGAAATATAATATAATTTCTTGTCGTTACTTTAGTACATACTACAGCAATTCTGTTTTACAATTAGCAGTTCATAATTTGAATTTTTTTATTGAATCAGTCTCTGATGTTTGCCATTGTAAACACTGTTAACTAGTTTAATGGTCCGTCATGATTTTTTTTTTCCATATAAGCCATAAATTTGTGGCATATAAGCCATAAATCATAATGACGCCTATATATAATGTGAGGTATTCATGGTCCAGTTAGCCTATATAAATAAATGGGCTTTCACTTCCGGTCCATAATCAATGAGAGAAAAAAGAAAACGTCGCGCTTGGGTAAAGATGGAAATAAACCAGATTCCACCTTAACCTGTTTAGAGGAATCTGGTCTGACATGACCTATGGCATATATAATTTTGTGGTCTGAGTCTGAGCCTGTTTTATGTCTGACTTGTAACATGTTTGAAAGCTTATTAGACTAACAGGCCAAAGGTAAAGACATGAAACAAGCCTAAAAAAAATATCATTTAAGTCAAGATATATCATGCACATTGAATAGCCTTTACTTTGATGCACTTTTCTATGTCATATCAGAATTTAATCATGTTAATTGTGCTTCGAGATATGAGGGGTAGTTCTTGCTCATGGACCTTACTATGATTAGTTCCTAGCATTCTTTGGTTTTATCCCTTGTCCATCCACAAGTATCAGTTTACTTAAGATTTCATTAGGGTTGCTAGTTATGATGGAAATTCTCCTAACTGTTGATGTTGATTGTATCAGCTACTTTGTGGACTGAAATTCTGTTAATTCCCTTCTTTCTATATCAGAATTCAAGCAAGGCAAGGTAGAATACAGGGCAGATAAAACTGGAATTGTCCACTTACCTTTTGGAAAAGGTGATTTTTCTGAGGAGGATCTTCTCATAAACTTGCATGCAGCAATAGTATGTTCTTCTCCAAGTTGACTCTATAAACTCATACTCACTTAGAAACTCCTTTCATTTAACTGTAATGCTTTTGCAGAAATCAGTAGAGGCAAATAAACCATCAGGCGCTAAAGGAGTGTACTGGAGAATTGCACACATATGCTCAGCAACGAGGCCTTCTATCAGATTAAATATCAGGGAGACGCTGGATTTTAGGATTCCTTCAAATCAGTGAAAAAATTTAAAAAAAAAAGGCCCAGGCTATCTAATAAGGCCTGTCAGACGGTCTGGGTTTGGACTTGTTTTGGAAACAGACCTTTTAGGCGGTTTAGACTTGTGGCCTGAGCCTGTAAAAATCTGGTTTGTATAAATTTTTACAGGTCAGGTCACATGCCCCTGATAGGCTGCTTGACCTGTTTTCACCGCCATGGATTCAAAAACCAAGGGATTCATCTTTCATCTTCGACCACTTTAGCTAGACTTTGGAGTATCCCTTGGTTATGGTTCAAGTTGTTTTGTTTGTAGAACATCTCCATAGCTTAATAAAGGTGGGTGATTCCTATTTATTGAGGTCAGATAAAAAAGAGTTTACTTGTCATGCTCCCGTCCCCTTAGGGATGGGTTCTAGTGAATAAATCACAAGTTAGGAACACTACTTTTGAATCGTGCGTGAGTCCAACTCCTTTCTTAAAATTTTTGTACAAAAATAATATGAGAAAGAAAAAGATTTTGCACAAGATAATGAATTTTATTGTTTAAGATGAGTTCCTACAAAATTAAACACGGAATTCTAAGTTCAAACATGAAGATATGATGAATATACGAGTAGATTTTCAGTTCTTGCATAAAAATTTAAGAAGCAAAATTGCTATAAATTGATTATGCATGTGTTGCCGGAAAAAAGTTATACATGTTTTGATTAAAATAATTAATTTTCAAAGTTTACTAACTCTATGTTTAATTTTCTAGTTAACATAACTCAATACTTTCTTTCGTGTATATGTTTTGCCATGTTTTCTCTTATTTTTGGACTTTATTGATCTTTTGATTACAACTTATAAATAGTATAGAGTTTAATATAGATACGGATTTTATATTTTATATTGATAATGCTGAAATAATTAAACACTTCAGGTAAAAAAAAGAATTGAACACACAAAAAATTAAAGATGTAATATTGTAATTAAGAAAACGGGGATGGCAGACAAAAAAGGAAAAAAAAAAAAAAAGAGGCGAAGGGAGCTGAAAGGACGGGAAAAGGGAACAAAATTTTAGGGTTTTCTCCAATCCTTAATTGAGAGCAGCTCTGCGCTCGGTTTTGGGAGGGAACCTCAACGTTTCAAACGTATCAGGAGAAACCCTTCCTTTTCAGAAGCTCAATTGATCTCACAAGGATCAACGGTCCTTTCCAACTGGTATTTTCTTCTCTTTATGACTAACTAGCTTTCTCTCGGTTTAGAAAATTCACGCTATGAACTTGGGCACTCATCTTTTTCATAATTTCGAGCTGTCAATATTAGTGGATTCTGAGTCAAGCTCGGCCGTGCTTGTAGACTCGTTCTATTACTTTGATTTTAGTCTGGGAGCTCACTTAGAATTGCTTTGCGGTTTATTTCAGCTGTTTTTACACTTGTTTTCTAGTTCTTTAAAACTAGTTCGAGAGCAATCCAGAAGAGGATTAATCTAAAGATATTGGACCGCTAACTGCTTCTTGTCTTTAGGAAGCTTGTTGCATTGTCTTCATTGATGGAGAATTTGGCTTCCACATGGGGTTGCTTTATTATGTTTCTGTTAACTTTCGCATGTGGAACGTACTATATATATGTGATATATGAAATGAAATATAGTATGAGTATTGCTTCTGCTTGCTGTTTATGTTCTTCAAATTTCCTGCACCTGTAATTTTGCTTAAATCTACTCATTGCTCGACTATCCTACTTTGAGTTCAATGCTGATAATAATTGGAACTGCTATACAAAGCAAACATGGGCCTAACTATCTTATTGGTGCTTTGCAGCTGCGTTCTTTTTCTGTAAAGACTAAAGAGAATATAATATGAGTACTAAAGTACAAAGAACTCCAAAATCAGGTAGGCAGTCCCTATTTTTCCAAGACTTGGCTTCTCCTGCTTCTTCTCGGAGAGGAAAATTTTCAAATTCAGGTCAGGCAGCTGCAGTATCTGCCCTAGTGCGTGAAAACTTTGGCAGTTCAGACCTTCCACCACCTCCTGTTTACACCTTGGAAGACAGATCAGACTTTTCTCCTGAATCAGGCATACTGGATTATCAGACATCTCCAGAACCTAAGTCAGACCCCAGAACTCCCATTCAAATTGCAAATAGGGAATTTTCTACTCCAGTGAAAAGCAAATCGGAGGCCAGCACATCTTATTCTCTAAAAGGATTGCAGCAAAACCAACAGGGATCAGCCGGTTTGAGTTGGTGGTCACCCACAGCTGTCAATAGAGGGGGTGAGCCAGATGAAAAGGGAAAGAGTCCTTCCGTAGAGGGTGTAGTTCAACCTGGTGCTTTGATCACTCTTCCTCCACGGAGGCAAGTTGCAAGGCCAGAGGTTCAGAGAAATTCCTTGCCCGCAGGAAATCTCGATGAGGAAGAATGGGTTACTGTTTACGGGTAAATGTCTCAACTCTTGATTCTTTGCCATTTGTATCGAAGGTTATTCACTGCTGCTGATGTTTTTAAATTTTGCTGGAAAGTTTACTAGGATTTTCAACATTATAAGTTGGCATAGTTGTGAAAATTTTTAGACTTTTAGTATTAAAATGAAAAACCTAGGGAACAGAGTATTACTGAGAGATCAGTTGTACAGTCCAGAACGAAGAGTTTAGAAATGCTGAGACTGAGCGGACTGAATGGCCCATAATCGAACCTTTTAATTTGAAAATGCCAATCAATAATCTGAAAGGTCCAATTTCCTTTTGAATATACCAGCATACATGACACTTGCAATATCGCTCTTTTTGTGCAGATTTTGTCCAGGTGATACCAACTTGGTTTTAAGGGAGTTCGAGAAATGTGGTGTAATTTTGAAACATATTCCTGGTCCTAGTGATGCTAATTGGATGCACATATTATATCAGGTTCTCCTTCTTTCCATTGTTTTAACATATTGAATGGAATTTCCTTTCTAGAGCATTAGTTGCAAGTCGTCCTCTATCAATGCTTGAAGTTTAGTCCTGGTCGCATTGTGTTTAAACATTTCATTCTGCATAGGATATGTGTGCTTTCGATGAAAATGATGAGGTAATTCCTATGGACTTTTCTTTTACTGAACTGCTTTTTATCCGTTGAAACCTATTGATTTTGCCAAAGCTCCACCATTGTTTAACCATGACCCTCCTCAATTTTGGTGGCATTTTATGAAAACCTGATTGTGCATTAAATCTGAAAACATTTTTTCATTAATGTGGTATCGGACTGAAACCCGAAGGTTAGACGTAGACCTGCATAACGTTAGGCTGTTGTTGCTTTATGCACGTGGTCTTAACTTTACAAACACCAAAGGTAATTTGAATCTGTTATTGATTGCAGAACCGGTCTGATGCTCAAAAAGCTCTCAGCAAGAATGGAATGCAACTTAATGGAGTGCTCATAGTTGGCGTGAAGCCTTTGGATCCCATGCAACGTCAGCTCTTGAATGAAAGGGTTAATAGGCAGGGATTTATGCCCATTCCTCCACCATCTGTAAGAACCTCTGAAGTGAGTACAGTAAAAGCTCCTTCTCGGCCTTATTATCTGCAGAACAGCAACGAGAGTGCACGGCATGGCGGAGGCGCCATTGCTTCTCCGACAAAATCATTGGTGTCCAAAATCATGGATCTGATGTTTGGAGTCTAGTTTTACCTCTTTTGTGACCATACTAAATCATATGGCAATTGTGTGAGCTGTACCGTTAAAAGTCCTTGGTCTAATTCATACACCATCAAGAGCCCAAGCAAGCCTTGTTCATTGCAGTTGAGTTGAAGATTTGGAAATATGTCAGTTTGTCACTAACAAAATTCAACTGGATACATGATTAATAAAAGTAAACATTTTTTTGAGAAGCGAACTGCTTGAAGGATAATATGATTTATACCTTGCTATAGCTTTGGAATGAATTGCTCGATTTAAAGGATTAAGGACTCTTCAATATCATGAGGAAAGGAATATAGAATTATGAGCAAATTAAGTTTCATCTTTTTGACACAAATATTAAAAAAGTGATACTTTCTTCTCAGATCCCTTCTCATTGAAGTTTCTAAATATTTACAAAACACATGGAAGACATCAAAGTAGACGAGGGAAAATGAAGACAACAAAAAAATTCTATACGGAACTTACAAGAGCACTCGGCTCTTCATCACTTCATTCAAGTATCCATAAATTCAATTATTTGATGTCATGAAAGGAAATGCTAGTGATAAAAATGACTTCTAAAATTGCATGAACTCTTGTTAACATGTACGGCTCCAAACTTGATCATTAACGTAACAGGCCTAATAATTATATTTTATATTCTTGGGATTTAAAAGGCTACTTACATTAGAAAAAAAATCAAAATATAAATCTTTCTAATGGTTCTTGCTTTCTTGTAGTTTCTTTTTGCCAGGGCAAAGCCCATTCTTCTCTCGTCCTTCTATAAATCCATAATATTCAAAATACAAAAACAAATAACTACCTAACCGCCGATGAATTAATCTGTGAAATAAATAACGAACACCATTTAAAAAATACCCCATAACTCCCACGTCCCACCACGTTTCTTGAACACCCCCCCTAAAACATCTCTTCGTGTGTATCTCTTGTCTGTAATTGTTGCCCTTATATACGCACACAATCAAGAATTATAGAGGCGCCATTATTATTCCTTGACTTTCCCATTAACACAACAAGAACAAACCCCAACATGGCTTCCCATCTGAGCTTTCTCTGTTCTCTTCCGATCATCTTGTTGGTTATTTCCTCCATGAATGGTTCAGTCGAATCTGCTACCCACCAATTCAAAGTCGGCAACGCCTTTGGTTGGCAGCAACCTCCTCTTAACAACACAGAATTCTATACCCAGTGGGCTTCAATGAACACATTCCAAGTTTCAGATTCTCTGCGTAAGTTTCACTGTCCTCCATTTTTTGTTGTTATATCATGACACTAAAAAAAACACACTCAGAAAATTTTTAGCAGCAACTAGGTACTGAAGCTAGTGGAACCATATTATTGTTGGATTATGTTTTGACTTTGTTTTGTTGTTGATGATGATGCAGTATTTGAATACAGAAATGACTCAGTTGCGAATGTGGACAAATGGGGTTACTATCACTGTGATGCTAGCGATCCAATCACTTTCTTCAACAATGGGAATAGCACTCTCAATCTGGTCCAGCCTGGTTCCTTCTACTTCATCAGTGGGTTTTATGAACATTGCAGGAATGGCCAGAGGTTGATTGTTGAAGTCAAATCTCCATTAATGCCCTCTATTTCTGCTCCTTCACCTTCTCATCATCATCATAGCTCAGCGACATCACTTCCAGTGTTTCTTCTCAGCACTTGTTATTCCTTCATCTTGTTCATTGCTTCAGGTGTTTCTTCTGTCTAGGAATTAATATATATTAGTATTTAATATATGAACGAACTAGTTTCCCTTGTTGTTTTATCTTTTAGATGATATAGTATCGTCTTGTCTTGCGATCCTCTGTACTGTTTCAATTTAATGATAATGTGTTGATTACTCAGTATGTCATCTTAGACCATTCAGCTTCTGATCTTCTAATTCTAACCACTGGATTTGAAAGTCAATTCAAAACATGTTGGGAAATAACAGAAAATTGAAATTTATGTATTTTAACTTGTCCATTGATGGAGACATGGTTATATTTAAAGTTCTTGTACATGCTTATGCAAGTTACAGGAAATTAGAATACTCAATAATATATATTAATAATCACCTTCAAAAAAACAAAGGATGGATAAAGTAAAAATTTTTAGGGAGTTTCTTATGACTTGTTCTGGGTTGGTCACACAGTACTATAAGATTCCAAATTTTTTAGCTTCAAAAGTTGATCATTCGTTTCAATGTAGAATTATACAAAACTTCGTGATATTAAAATCTAAGTTCAGATGTTGAGCGAATTAAAATCACTGATTTTTGTGCTAAAGAAATTATAGCTCGATCTATTTATTTAATTAATTTTAAGATTTAGTGACAGTCGACAGATTCTTTGTCAAACTTGAGATTATATCATATTGTTCCCGAGACACGAGGAGGAATGAAATCAAAGTCTCTTGCGTTCTTATTCAATTTGTGGTACTACTAGCTAGTTGGACAATATGTTCAGAAAAAACAAAGAAGACTTTGGAATCCAAACAAGCTGTACACAACTATCATTGTACAAGACTTTTCTATGAAGGAAGCTTAGTACACAAAATACCTAAGTACGTACCACTAAAGCAATTAATTACAAAGGAATAAGGGAAAAAAAAAGGAAGACCCAGTCCACAAGAGCCCCGTCAAATGAAGTTTACAAAAGGATATATAGATGTACATAACCTTAACTTTGTAAGTGAAGAAATTGTTTTCAGGATTTAAATCTGACATCTGTCATATATGGCAATAAAAGAGAACTAAACCAATCAGAAGGAATGATAACCCTGTAAATAAGCACTCTCAATATCTGAGTTTTGACTCTCTCTTCCAGAAGAAGCATGTCCTTCCTCATCCACATTTTGCCTCCTGCTCTTCCTCCACTTAGATTTCCTGTAACAGTGCTCAATCAACATGACTGTGAGGCCAATAAAGACTGTTCCAAGAGAGCCACCTCCTACTGCTATGAGCACCACAGATAGCCATTGAAGTCCATCTCCATGAGGCAATATCACCCATGTTGCTGCAACGTAACCAGTTGCTGTAAA
>JANTPZ010008046.1:12608-38476 GCA_025593235.1 Vachellia pachyceras | reverse complement strand
TTGTCTTCACATTAGCGAATACTTTGAAATGTGCTGTGTTGCTGACATGCTGTTGCGAATTTATTTTAATGCTCAATATACAGCACTGTAATACATTTGGTTTGATGCTTGGCTGGATTGCGCAGAATGCCGAGCTATTTACTTTGACGTATGGGGCAATTTTACGTCAGTTTCTTAGTGATCTGGAAGAGGTTGAAGTTAACAAACAGCTTGATCAAATGTACAATCGAGAATCTCTGCTGGATTTCCTTTTTAATGTATGATGATTCTTTCTTTGTTTTTTCCCCAGAAAAACAAATCCTCCTGGCAAGTCGTAAAAATTTGATTTTTATTTTTCACTTGGTTGGAGAATTTCACCTCCTTGGCTCATTGCCTTATGCTTTTTATCCACATTTACTATGTCCATTGTTGTACTTTGGTAATATTCTTGTTTTCGCAAGCACATCGTATATCACTTTATATAGTTTATATAATTTATTCTTGTATTGATTTTGTTGTCTGCGCAAATCATATTTGTTGATGTGGACCTGGTTGTTTGGTTGGTCTTCAGTGATTACAATATTGGAGTTCGTTTGGTAGATGAGTTTCTAGCTAAATCTAATGTCTCAAGATGCATCGACTTCAAAGAGACTGCTGAAGTAATAGCAAAGGTACTTGCTGAAGCAAATGCCTTTTGTAGTAAATACATCCCTTGTTTATATGTGTACAACATGCATGCTCAGTATTAATTTGAAATTCCTGAGATCACCATCAAAGCAAATGAGTAGAAAGTAATCAATTCATGAGTAGAGAGACTGTAGTATCCTAGTAAAGATATTTGTGAAAGGAAACCGTCATGCACATTAAATTTTATGTGCTTCTTATTGATTGATTTTTTTATATTAGTTTATTGCCTTTAAGTTAATTTATGATTTTGATGGCATAGTGTTAAACTATCTAGTTTCCTTTTCTTGTGTACTTCTGTTGCTGGTTTTCCGCTTATCTAAAAATATTTACCACCAGTTGAACCAACATTTACCTGTTCTGATGATGTTGCACAATATATGCTGCCAATCTCACTTAGTGAGACAAGACTTGTTGTTGTTGCCGTCCTGGAATAATAAAGTGAATTTGCATCATTAATGTTTGGTTTAAAAATGATACAATCGGTTCACAGTTAACACATTCTGATGTCTCATCAGCATGATACCTTGTGTGGACTGCCTACTCACTGCATCTTGATTTGATGATTAATATGTATTTTTATCAATTCATTGTCAAATTATTCATTATAAAAAGAATGTATATATGTCAAGGTAAGAATGGCTGATTTTTTCTAAGATTGAATTCTTTACAGACTCTCTTGATGCTATTCAACTCATTTTTTTGCATCCACTTTATCAGGAGGCAAAAGATATAAGATCATTCATCTTACTGAGTTGGGACTTGGAGATTATACATTACCATAGGTTGGTTGTGCTGATCAGTTAGCCAAGAATGGGCATAGGTTAGTCCATGGTATATATATTTATCTGAACTACCTAGTTATTGTTTAGACTCTTTCCATGGAGACAGTGTGTCATGTTTGGGAACTCCCAACCCCGATATTTACTAATATGTAATTGCTAAACTACCAAGTTTTGCTTGCCTTGTTATTCATAAAAAAAAAAAAAGAATGGCTCATTTTTGTTTTCATATCAACCTTAATAATGCTTTTATTCAGGTTGGATTCAAGATGTTCCTTGGTGTTACTGCATCTGTAATATCAATTGGGATGCTGACGGAACATGTTGCAGTAGTTTCTTAGAGGACAAGCCCCTGGTGGACTTTGTCGAGCTCCCTGATGTATGTCAAGGTATCTGCTATTGCAACATCTTAAGTGGAGTCGTTAGAGGAGCCTTAGAGAAGGTAAGTTTTCCCCCATCCGTTTCCTCTCTCTCTCTCTCTCATTTTACAGAACCTCAATTTCTTCTCACTTTCAATAACTTCTGTAGTCATTGGCATGGCATCTGGATGGGTCCATACTTCATATAAATATCTATGAATCAGTCGGTATAGTCTGAACGCAATTATTTAGCTTACTGACTTGGTAAAGATACAGAAAACTGTCAATATATGCCCATGAATTTACCCCCGGTGATTACTATAAGAGTTAGGTAACTAATTTGCGGATATTAAGATAATTAGTTAAGTTAGTTATCCGTAATAAATGGGTTTTAACTTCTCTAAAATACTTTTGGTAATCATGTGCATTAAAACTACCTTTCGATTAAAAACCCTTAACATATACAATCAATAATGATATTTTAGGGAAATAATTATAAATTTAACAGATAAAGTGGATAGAGTTATTGTATTTAAGAGTAAAAATGAACTGTTTGTCCAGCTTTTGTATTAAAAACTGAAGGTAATATTTACGTTTTGGGAAATTCTATCACTGACCTATGTCTTTGTTAGCTGGAAAACTACCCTGAGATATATCTTCATGACAATGAGAAATGTTAACGTTGGATGTTGATTTGTGATAATAATAAATCATAATTGCCCAATATTCAGGTGTCAATGAAGACTGAGGTCACATGGGCTCGTGATATGCTTCGAGGTGACGATGTGTCTGAGTTACAGGTAAAACTTCTCAAGCAAGTTCCAGAAGAATATCCCTACAAGGATTATGGGTGAGACTATTCACATTATCTCTTCTAATGTAGCAGGCACTTGTAGCGGGGCATTCTAATTTGTGTTTTTCCCTTTGTTAAAGTAGGCAAGAAGTTTTGTTAAAGAAGAAAAAGCATGCAACAGTAACATAATAGTGAGTGAGATTTTAACTTTCATAATAGAATCATCCTGATGATTATGATTCTGGTTAGTTTCATGTTTCCTCAGCTTGAAGGTATTAACCGATCACTATCCAGCACTGTCACAATTCTTCTTCATTCAAATCTTGTATAATATAGTGGTAAGCATTGAAACAAAGGAGTAAAGATAAAATGTCAAGTTAAACAAGGCTAAGATATAAACGTAATGCCATCTAAATTACACTGACAAAATCATATCGTGATAATGACTGGCACAAATTCAATCTATGATTCATCTGGTAGTTTTCTATTGCTTCTTCCAGAGCGCTTTCCTAATAACAAGTCCCTTGCTTCAAAAGCAACCTAAAGAACAAAGCATCATACTCAAAATAAAAATCAATGAAATAAATGGTCCTTACGGTTTGAAAAGAGTGCAGGGGACAATGACATGAAGGCATTAGTTTCACAACCACATAAAAGTTCTTAATTCAAACATCTTTCCTCAAAGTGAAATGTTTTTTTTTCCTACATGATTTTCAAATCACATTATAGAATACTTTTTCTTGTCCTTATTAATTATAAGACCCTTTCCAAAAAAAAAAATGGTCAAGTGGGGTATTAATTATATTTTTTGTTAAATTGTCTCGATGTAAAATCTCATTAATGACAACTTTTATGACTTAATAAATATAATTCATAGTATTAAATATGTACAAGTATGCTTTTTTTTTTTGGATAAAGTTAATAACATACCTATTTCTTCTTGATTTTGATGAGATGATTAGATGTGTCTTATACTAAGGATAAGAGATAGAATACTTCTATATGTTTACAAGGAAGAAACTACAGGGACCAAATTTATTATGAGTAAGAAAGCTCAATAGGAAACCAATAATTTCATTTTTAAAAGTATAAAATGCCCATACTTCTACGTGGAAATTTGATAGATTCTCGAGTTTTGCCGACGTGATTCAAATGGCAAGTATTTGG
Source organism: Vachellia pachyceras (assembly GCA_025593235.1). Lineage (NCBI taxonomy): Eukaryota > Viridiplantae > Streptophyta > Magnoliopsida > Fabales > Fabaceae > Vachellia > Vachellia pachyceras. Next base: position 34,712 of record JANTPZ010008046.1, on the reverse strand, counting down.
AGGACAAGAGACACAGTGGAAAGAGCGGGCCAATAAATAAATGAACGAGTCTTACGGATCAGCCTGACCTGATGATCTGACACTATCATTCTGAATTTGAATGCCCCCTTCAACTTCAAACCCCACAAACGCCGGCCACCCTCTTATCCCTAATCCTTCTCTGTAGGTCACATTCCCTTTAATTTCCCTCACTCAGAAGTCTTGGTATCTGCTTTCCAACCCAGCATATTAGCCCCAAGTTGAAAGGAAAAGAAAATGGGGAAAGGAGAAAACTTAGGAAAAAATATTATCATTCAATATGATTCAATGGATGAAAGAAAATGAACAAATAATTGAATGACTAAAATATTCTTAGATAAAAATTTTTAAATAAATAGTTGAATAATTAAAGTATTCTTAAAATATATCAAGTATAGTTTCAAATTAAATATGATAATGAAAAATTATATTAACATTATAATTTATATGAAAATATAACATTTTTTAAGGTTGCAAGGTCTTAGTGAGTAATTAAAAATATTAGATATTAAAATATATTTTAAAGCTTATCATTTTAAAAGAAAGCATAGTTAGAATTTTTTTAAAAAAATATATGTTAAACTTAATGGCTTAAAATGAAAAGGTACTAAAGAGCATGTAGGTAGATAAGAAAAAAGAGTTTTCTCTCCATTTTCTTTCCAAATATGGAGAGAAGTTAGAGAGAAAATGGGATGTAACCCATACCCATTTTCTCTCCAACTTTTTTTCCTCTCACTTTTTCCTTCTTATCTAAGTAAGGGAAAACTCATTTTTCTTCTTCATATTTTCTATCCATCTAAGCAAGGGGTAAATTTTGTTGGGAAGAGCTAATCAAATCTAAACCGTCCAAATTATATTTGGACGGTTTAGATTTGATTTTTTTTAAAATGGTAAATTTTTAAATAAAAAAAATAATAGTTAATATATTATTTTTATTTTAGATTTTATATTTATTGGAATAATTTTTTTAGAAAATAAATATTTTTAAAAAATTAAATCTCAATCATCCAAATTATTAAATCTCGACACATTCTAGATCTAATTAGCTCTTCATACTCTGCAAAATGTTTGGTAGGGTCCTGTTCCCTAGTATTCTCGTCAATTCCTCATTTAACTCCTCTCTGCCGATCAACTCATTATTCTCTCTTCTCTTTTTACTTTCTTTTATTTTACATGCCAGCAATATCATCAATAACCCAATGTACTATATTATCATGTTTCCATCTTTATATATCAACTGCATCTCCATATATACCACTGTACTCAGGTCAAGCCTGAAATTTTTGGTCCTTGCCTTGGAGCAAACACTAGCTATAGGAATTAATGCATGATGGTTTCACATTTTTACATATATGTGTGAAACTTGAAGCATGTGGGATATTATGCAGATAAATTTGATTTTACTTACCTGTGCTATGGACAAGGCAAGTATCTCAGCAAATGGTCGCTGTCATAAGTCCCACATGGGAGGAGTTTATCAATTTCAGAGACTCTCGATCTCTCCTCACATGCCAGCCTTTTGGATTGCCGCTATGCCTTTGAACTTGTATTCATCACAAAAAAAAAAAACGAACCCTTCTCAACTATATATATATATATATATATTCAGGACTTCGATTTTAATTCAATTGTTCAGAATATTTCATTTTTTGTAAAAGATACTCACATAAAAAGCCCTTTAATTGTGAGAATGTGAAAGGGGGTCGCTAACATAAGACTTTTAGGACTTATTTGCATCATCTTCCTGAAATTTAGGTTTGGTTTTAAAACTTAGGTTTTACCTTAAAATCTAGGTTTTGTCAAAGCACAAAAAATTTCAGAAAAGCTATTTTGGTTACAAAAACTCGGTTTGAAATCTAGGTTTTGAAACTTTTGTTTTCTCTTTCCTACTTTTTCCTCTTTCCTCTTTCTTACTTTTTTCCTTCTTTCTCTTTCCTCCTACTTTTACTTTCTTTCTCTTTCATCTCTCCTACTTTTTCTTTCTCCGATTTCCTACTTTTTATTCTTTCTCTTTCCTTTTTCCTACCAACTTTTTTGCCTCGGAATCCGTAAAAGCTAATAACTTCCCAAACATAAATCACTTTTCAAAACATAGGTTTTGCTTCGAAATCTGTAAAAACTATTTTTCAAAACTTAGATTTTAACTTAGAATCTGTAAAATTTATTTTCAAAATAGCTTCCAAACAAGCCCTAAGGCCGGCTGTTCATGAACATTAATTATCTTAAGTCTCACCGGCTGTTTATTTTGCACAATATTGTTATGCTCTGGCCTAGCTATGCAAAGCGAGTTATTATTGACCGTGACCTGGTAGTTGCATTAACTTTTTTTTTTTGACCAACTGGTGGTTGCATTAACTAACAGAAGCATCGTTGCCATAAAGTATAAAAGATGAATGTGACTTGTACCAAAAAAGAGAGAGATGAATGGGACTTGACGACTAATTATTGCATCGTTATCTATATGCTGTGGAAACTTCGTCGTAGTTGACTTTGTATATATACACGCATTTCATGCATGATATGCTTCAAATATACATCAATGAGTCAATTCTACTCAGATATATAAAATAAACATCACTTAATATTAATGTTTTATGTGTATCTAAGTACGAGAAATAAGGTTTTTATCAACCAGTCACTACAACCTGCAAAATCGTGCTCTTAATTATGGTTTGAATTTGGGGGAAAAAAATCTGACATGACCTTATAACTAATCTACTTCATGCAGCAACGATAAAGATCAATAACAACTCACTTCAAAAATTAAAAATTTCAATTTATGTGTGGTGGGTTGAGCTGTGTGCTCAGAACAGCAACTCATATCAGTTGCTAGCTAGCCTGTATCTTAGTATTCCAGTTATAACTGCTTGGCTGCCGACTTCGCCCTCCTAATTAATAAAGGCTTTAACTATTGGTTAGTGGTTTCATTCACATTCAACTGCTACTATAGCTATATTGAATGTTTTCTGTTAACTATATGTTGACTCCAGTATATATAGCTTATTCTCAAGTAACTCAAAGTGTGCGCCTGCAGGCTGTAGCTATAAGGTTCGACATTTGGTTCACCCTGGGCGTTGCTTTGATCTCTTGTTCGCGGATTAGGAAGATCTATTCATATACAGTAAGTGGGTTTCTTTGTGTTTCCTAATTAATTGAAGTACTTGCTTTATTATTATTATTATTTTTTTTTTTCAAATTTCACATTGTAGCAGCTAGCCAGAGGGTTTGTGTGTCTTCTGCCATATATCAATTCAATCTCAAGTACAGTGTAAGCAAATTCCTACTATACATACTTTTGTCCTTTACATATATATACATGAGCTTGTTTGACGGAGCGTTTCCAAAAGCTAAACGTACGTTCAACAATATTTTTCCGTAAAATGAAATAATCTCCTTCATATATTTACCTCGACTTGTATAAAAATACTTCTCTATCGTGTTCTCAAACGGGCACCATATATATATATATAGTTAACCTTAGATTTTTAAGTTTTCAATTTTAACAATATCTATGCCTTTTCTTCTTTAACATTAATTTCAATAAACATATGCTGGGCATGGCTGGCTAGTTGTTAAGGAAGCAAAAGCCAAATGTGCATAATATTAACATCAGAATTTGTTATTTGGATGACTGGAAAATTAAGAAGTTTGTCTCTGAATCTTGAACCATGTGATTTACGTAGATTTATATAATATAAAAAGATGAACGGCGAACTGATTAAATAACTTTATATATATCCTCTATTATTCACTAGTCAAAGTAAATCGAAATGACAAGTATGTCGGCAATGGCAATGATTACGACCATTTTAACATTGAGTTCCTGAAAAAGTTTTATTCAGTCTTTGTGGTGTATTTCGAACCAATTAATGCGTGTGTTTTCTTTTCTTTTCTATTTTTTTAAAATAGCAAGGCACTAATTGACTGAAAGCACTCACAAAAACAATACTTGACCGCGAAGGCCATTTCAGGCGGCCATTGCCAACCAATAATGTATGGATCACACTCGTCCAGGTGGGTATAGTAAACAAAGGAGAAGCCTTTTCTCATCTCATTTCCTTGGATGTTTTTCTTTCACCGTGCTGGTACTTGTTCAGGATCATCACACACACACACACACACACACACATATATAACGTTAATAGTTTATTGTGAAAGTCACTGCTTTGCATGAAGAAAGCTTTTGATCTCTGATAAACTTTTTCTGCAGAATATTTAATAGATGGATTACGAGCCTCCATTCCTGAAAACCTACGGCTACCTGTTGCAAGAGATCCACCAGCAGCTTATTATTTCTGCTGATGATCTTGCTAGTGACATAATAAGAAACAAGGACTTGTTCTGTGAAGTACCATTAATAGATTTTGGGAATTTGAACAATAATAACAAGAATAACGTTGTGAGGGAAATGATCAAAGAAGCTGCGAGAAAATGGGGATTCTTCCAGCTGGTGAATCATGGGATTCCACAAGATGTTCTTGAGAGCTTGATGCGTGAGCAAATGATGCAAGTGTTCCATCGTCCTTTTGCCACAAAACGTGAGCAACACTTTGTGAATAATCTTTCTGCTTCTGCAAGTAGTGGCTACAGGTGGGGGAACCCTTCTGCTACTTCTCTGAGCCAACTTTCTTGGTCCGAAGCTTACCATGTTTTTCTTCCTGATGATTTAGCGACCGTGGACCAGTTCACCCATCTCAGGTGTGTGTCTGTGGGTATTTGTGTGTGTACATGAGTCTGGTTTTAAGAGAATATATATGTATATATATACACACACAAACATATATTGAGAGAGGAGAAAGGGAGGGAAAAGGATATTTAATGTTAGATTCTAGTTACCCTTTTAATTTGTTTTGTCTACAGATCTCTGAGTTTTCTGCTATCTAAAAATATATGATCTTTCAAAGTCTCCATAACCTAAAAGAAAGCGAATTGCAAGCAGTAAAATATTTTTGTTTAGGGCAAGAACAGGCATATTATTGAGACTCGAGGGCATGCATTGATCTTGTTTTGTGTAGATTTTTGTTAACTTTAACTTCTGATCATAATTTTTTGGTTAAATTACACGTGTTAATTCATTTAAATAAACTTCAGATCGTACAAAAATACCTTTTTATTAATATTATGGCGGTAAACTTCTCCCTAATCTTTTCAAATTATCAGATGATATCTTTTTTTGCCACTAAGTTATTCATTATTTCACCATGTTATGTAGGAAAAGAATTTATTTGAGCATGACTTTAGATGAATTATATATTACATAGAGTAATATAAAAGAGTTATTTGTATGAAAAATAAAGTTTGAAGGTGTGTGTATATCTATTGTTATCGCCTACTTACTCTGTCCCCCTTGGTAAAATCATGGACTAATTAACTGTCATTAGGGGCTATATATATATATGCACGAATTTTAAAGTTAGAAATTCATTGTCAGGCTTTCATAGTTACAAGAGTTGCTTGCATTAGAGTTTATAGTGAAATTTAGTGTAATTATATTTAACCTTATCACTTCTCATTCATCTTTCGTTTTTTCCCCCTGAATCTATAATTCAGTATTGTGTGTGTGCGTGTGCGTGGAATTAATATTGTTAGATCAAACCTCAAGTGTTTTGCAACAAAAGCTGCTTCCCTGGTAGAAAGATTGGCCGGGATTCTGGGTGAAGAAGTGAAAATCAAATCCAGCTATTTCAGGGAAAGCTGTTTGCCAAACACAAGTTTTCTGAGACTGAATCGATATCCTGTGTGCCCAGTAGCTTCAAAAGTCTTTGGCCTTTTACCTCACAGTGACTCTAGTTTCCTCACCATTGTGTACCAAGACCACGTTGGAGGATTGCAGCTGATGAGAGATGGAAACTGGTGTGGAATCAAACCTAATCCACAAGCCCTACTTGTTAATATTGGTGATTTATTCCAGGTATATATATCTTCAATATATATAATCTCTTTCTCTCTTTTCACTCATCATAATTAACAATTTGGTTTATATGTTTTAAAGGGGAAAAATTCAAGCACATAAAGAATGAAGTAATTCATTGGGATAATTGCTATTTGCTAGTCTTTTTCAATTGAGTTTGAAAAAATCGATAAAAAGTGCATGTTGAAACTTTTATGGGTCAAAATTAGAAATTTAAATATCGATGCTTTGTATATATGAAACCATATATAAAATATTGGTACTATACATTTTAGGTACAAAAATATATAGTCTTTTTTAGCAATAAAATTTTTAAATATAATCTCTTTACTGAATATTTTGCTTTTAAGGTTTCAAGATATTGGTTTACAAAACCTTCAAGGAATGTGTTCAATTAATGTGATTATATTACAAGATTCCGACATGAGAGTTACATTTAAAATCTAAATATACCCTATGTGCAGTTAAAACCTCTCTTGAATTGGCCATTGCTCACATTTAACTTTTCAAAATAAAAATGTCGGGAGTAACTGATTCTTCACACAAGTAGAAAGTTCCCTTGACATGGGCAGTCTTTTCAAGAGGCCTCTTGAAAAGACTAAGTTTGTTCAAAAGTAAATTTATTACTGAGTATATATAAAAGAAAGTGCAATTATTGGCCAATAATGGCCCACGCTATCTCTATAGCTTTCCAAATGCAAAACTGATGGTAAAGGCGTAGCGCCCACGAGACGTTCACATGCCTGCCTATGGTCTTTAGAATGCATCATAGATGCGACCAAAAAAAACGATAGATATATAAAACGCAGTACTGTGTATTACTGTTGGTTTTGGATTAGACGTCGTACCAAAAAAACTCAGAGAACCCCGATAACAACACACACGCGCGCGTGTGTATGTCTGAAATTTTATATTGCCGTTAGGGTTTTGTTTGATATGACTTAATTATATACTAAACTGATATTCTTTTAGCAGGAACAGAAGCATCAAGAGTTTTGAATAGTTTGCCCCTTCCCTTCGAGAACCTTATACCAGATCATTTTGAGTTTTTAAAAAATAGTAAATCTGTCATATTATGCTTCAATAAGTATTTTTAGGCTTATGTGTGGTTTATATACTAATGTTCTTCTTTACTTGTGAATTAATACATTTTTAATTATGATGGATCTAATTTCAATTTAACCATGATTTGAACCACTAATTTTTAAATCATATCTCGATTAGTTTATTGATTAGTCTAGTTAACTGATGGTGAACATGAGAAACATTAATTGGCTTTATTCTATTGTCTCCGACTCTCACAGTCAACATTATAAGTGTTGTCTTGGTAGAAAACTTAATCCATTCCATGCTTCAATTGATACAGCTTATAACGTTTTAACATATATATATATATGTTGGACATGCATGCACATGTATAATGTCTATACGTAGGCAGCGAGCAATGGAGTATACAAGAGCATAAAGCATAGGGTTTTAGCAGCAGAGAGGGAAGAGAGGTATTCATTGGCATATTTCTATAGCCCATCGTACGATACAGTGATAGAGAGCCATGGTGGCCTGTACAGGAAGTTCAGTTTCAGAGAGTACAAACAGGAAGCTGATAAAGATGTCAAGGAGCTTGGTGATAAAGTGGGCCTCGCCAGGTTCCTTCTCTAGGAATTTTCAACAACTTCACTCCGTACTACCACTCCTTATCATATATCAGTTGTCATTTTTACCATAAAAATTAAACCCCATCGTACTTTGGATATCTTTTGATCACTTTTATATGTTCCAGGTATCTCAAGCTCATTAGTTACAAGTATGTGTATATAAAATTATATTTACATATGTACGATTGAAGCACATTAAGAATCCATCTATCCTGAACGTAATTGTAATATATACTGTTATACGTAGTTAGTTGCTTTTGCATGCACTTTGATCGATGCACATGTTGAGGATCTCTTACCTTGTAACCTTGTATATGTGTGTGTATGAGTCTCGTATACATATACATGAACTCTTTTAGATCTCGAATTATTCAAATATACTTGAATCGAGAGAGAGAGAGAGAGAGAGAGAGAGAGAGAGGGAGGGAGGGAGGGGCTCACCCGCGTGGCTCCTGTGATTAGGATAGATAACTCAGATGTATATCTCGCATTAAGGCATCCTACACACTAATTGATTAGTGTGTGCGCGGCGCGCATGCAACTGTTTCTTAAGTATGAATTATTATATTGATCTCTGTATTTATATAGCATTGCATTGACAATTTGTATCTTATAATTTGCAACTTCACCACTTTTAATGCTGGTTTCCTATTGTTAACAAGCAATTTAATTAATTTCTTGATAATCATATTTACTCAAGATTATTAAGTAGTTAAACCCAGTTAATTAAACAACTATATAAATGATCATATTTTCATCTACGTCATGTTTTGGTACATTAAATATTTAGTTTATAAATCTGGACACATTGAAATAACTGAATTGCTTCCTTCTATATCTTAAACGTAACTCATGCGGTTAAATGTCGGGGCTTGGTTAATTTCTTATATTTGTATCCATCGATAATAGATAAATAACTTCTAGTTTAGAGGGTTGCTATCAGAAACTGAAGCTGTCAACCACAAGACAAGGGACAAAAAACAGGTGCAAAGCAATTGTGAACACTCATATATATATAATATGGTCCAAACACTCCAACACACATGAATCTAGAACCATGATTTGGTAGGGAAACGATTGGTAAACTAATCTTAGTCGTCTAAATCTCAAATCTCAAGTATGAAAATCCTACCATCCATGTGTTTTATCAATTGTACTTATCTGTCATTGTCGTTAACAATTATCTTGTGTCATTAATGGGATGTTTGATTTGACCACCTTGGTCACCCTGCTGCTCCAATTATCTTCTCATTCATGAATTTATTTATATGTTTCCATGTATTTCTGTCGTTAATTTGACCCTTCCACTGCATAACCCAATACATCTTCATCCCACTAACTTAGCTGCAGGTATACTGCTACGTGCTTGATTGTTTGTTTATCACATCATATTACACACAAGTTGAGATAAAATTTCTTTCATATACTTACTTTAACTTACGTAAAATTACTCTCCCAATGGATTATACGTCTACTCTCAAACAGCCTATTTACTGTATTATATGCAAGCCGGCACAAATATAAATTGAGGGGTTCTTAAATACAGTACATAGTTTTCATATACACATGTAAATTGATTTATTTCTTAGGGAAAATTTCAAAAAATATCTCATCAATTTGGAAATCCCAAAAATGTCATGTGAATAAGCAAAATGATAGTGGGGAGAATGTAAGAATATGTTATTTTAATATTAAAAGAAAAAGACTAAACTGAAATTTAATAATATAACATAATTATAGAAGTTGTCATTGAGTTTAAAAAAATGGTCAAGTAATATTTTCAACGAATACTCAGAGTGATGAGGGCATCTCCACCCAAGTGAGGATGTTGTCAAAATCATTATATAATTTGTCACTTTGTTTACAGAATTAATCAATATGTTAAACAATATTGTCAGCCAATTCAAAATTATGAAATCATTACCCAAGTGTGGATGTTGTGAAAATAATTTCAAAAGTTATTACTTCATTTATAAAAGTAATCAATATATTAAATATTGTTGTCAACCAACTCAGAATGAGAGTATCCACACCCATATAAAGATGTTGTCAAAATCACTATAGAAAATGTCACTGAGTTTTAAGAAGTTGTCAGTCAGTTTGATTATTTCAACCCAAATTTAAAATAATAAATTCATACATTCTCCTTCATATTTCATTTTGTTTATTCATGTGACATTTATGGGATTATGTATTTTTTAGGGATTTTCCCTACTCTTGTACGGTGAGACTCAAACATTGTTAGGACTTGTTAAATATAGCTCTCAAGAATGTTTTCAACGTTCTTACTTGTGCTCATGTGACTCATGTTGATTGCAAATTCATTTCTTACATAACAGATATATCAGAAGACAGTACTTCATGAAAGACTTGTGACGGGCCGAAAGAAAAATGAAACAATTGGGCCAGCCCAATAGAGGATGGGGATCCGTTCTTAGATTAACGATGGCTGGGTCAGCCCAATATGTTGGGCCCACAATTTCATGATTGCTAATCTGCTTCAGATCTGCGTAGGAACCCCAAATTTGAGAGGTTAATTGTTCAACCTGTCGTCTTCTTTTTCCTTTTCGATTTTAGGGTTGTCACGCAACGCAACTAAGTAACAGTATTGAAAGAATGGGCTAATCCCCGAATTTCACCCCAAAAAAATAAAATAAATATATAACATGAGATTTACCTCATTTTTTATAGATACTCTATAACGCGTATCGATGACCTCACTGTGATCTGTTTTTTAATTAAGTCAACGACGACTTCCCTGAGTTTTTTTTCCTGAGTTGAAGGTGCATTCCTGGAAGCTTCCTTGTGGATTTCCCTGAGTTTTTTTTCCTGAGTTGAAGGTGCATTCCTGGAAGCTTCCTTGTGGATTTAAGTCATTGACTTGTCCCAGTTAAAAACTTTTTATATTTTATTTACTTTCCAATGTTTTTCAGATTAAAAGCTATTACAGAACAAAAATAAAGATAATGACACTTTAAAAAGGCAAACATTTATGTATATATATAATCGATAATTTTTATTTCTTGCAATATATAATTCCAGCCACCAATCAATCATTGGTGGCGGGGGCATTAATACGAAGAAGCTTCATGGCAAGGCACCTTGAATCTCCAGATTCCATTTCTTAAAAAAAGGAAGAGAGAAGGAAATGGCAACTGAAAAAACTACGAAATTACGATTCGTTAATTCGTTGAGAGGTTATTTAACTTATTTTGTCCAACAGAAAAATAAATTCGTTGAGTAGAGTTGTATATAACCTGAAAGGGCTAGGCAAAAAAAAAAACTAGGCAAAAAAAAAAAAAACCTGAAAGGGCCCTCCAAGCTCTCACCAGTTGCTCTCCTTATCTGTCGTCTTACCCTTCAGTCAATCATCTGCCTCTCCATCACTTAGCTGCTTGCTTCACACTTCAAATCGCCGTCGGAAAGTGCGGTGACTAGCCGGTCACCGGCAAGGACGATGGAATCTGGAGGAGGAGGATCGTGCTGCAAGTGTTGCTTTAGCTTCATAATCACTCTGGGTCTCACAGCCTTGTTCCTCTGGCTAAGCCTGCGAACCCATGAACCCAAATGCTACGTCGGCCTCTTCTATGTTCCTGCTCTCAAGCAAACCTTGAACACCACTTCCAACTCCACCATCTTATTCATAGTAGAGTTCGATAACACAAACAAGGACAAGGGGATTCAGTACGACGACGTCAACGTCACCTTCGGGATTTTCCTGGATCCGAATAGGACCAGGCCGATCGGTAACTCCACTATTGAAGGGTTCTATCAGGGACACCAGAAGAATGCGAAGAAGCCAGGTTCCGTGGATATTCATGGCGGAGGACTCAACCGGACGGCGAAATTGTACGGGAAGAAGTATTTCCGGGTGAATTTCACGACGTCCGTGAAGTACAAGATCTTACTGTGGTACACAAAACGACACAGTTTATGGGGAGGGGCAAATGTCCCCGTCGATGACTCCGGCAATAAAGTTGGGAAGAAAGGTATCAGACTTGGGCACACGGAACCCGTGGTCTCCGGCGCACCCCTGCTTGCCGGGTGCTATGGCACGTTTCTGATTCTGGGTCTTTTGGTCAATTTCCCTAGCTTGATTTCTCTCTCTGCTTTTTAATAATTTACATTATGAATTTTTTTGGGGAAGAAAAAAAGCTGCAAATCATGTTCTAACACGTCCATAGAACCGAGGGTAGTCCCAGATGCATCTGTAAGTGGCTTTAGAGTTTCAGAAGTGAGATTTTTGTTTGGGCCACGTCATTAATTTCTCTGTATCGTGATTGATTTAATTTCTCGAGATTCAATTTAACTTGTGCATTTGGAACCTGTTTTTAAGAATTACATGAGATTTTAAAAGGATTTGGTTCGGAGAGTGTATTTTTACTTTCATTTTCTTTTTTCCTGTTATGAAGACGTCCTTTTTCCTCAACACATGGCCTTGTAGCCTAAAGTTCCAAACAGGTTATCAAAATGTAATGAGTCGCATTGGAACCAAGACCTCAGGATTTGTGATGTAAGATTACAGAGAGGCACTAGAAATTGCTTTTCCACTTTTTTCATGCAATCAAATAAGGCCTGTTTGAATTAATATTGGTAAAGCAAATGAAACAAAACCAAACTCCTTTGATATATTTATTTTATATATAGTAAACCATGTTAGAAAAATAGTTTTTATTGCTAATCAAAAAGATCACATGTACATTGAAGGTACTGCATCGCACTACTTCAAATGCCACAATCCTCTAAGAAGCAACTTTTTTCGCAATACAAAACTAGTACTACTTTCATGCTCCTCTAAGCTCATTTTGAAGCTTAACAAGAGAATAGTATGCTCCATCTCTTCCTCGAGACATTAGTTCATTATGTGAACCTTGTTCCACAACTTTCCCATCCTTAATCACAGGAATATGGTTTGATTTCTGTATGGTAGATAGCCTGTGAGCCTCAACTATGCATGTTCTTCCAACCATCATCTTCTCTAATGCTTCTTGAACTAACTTCTCTGATACACCATCAAGTGCACTTGTTGCCTCATCCAGCAGCAAAATTGGAGGATTCTTCAAATATCGCACGTGCTAAAGCTATCCTTTGTTTTTGACCACCTGATAGTTGAATCCCTCTTTCTCCACAATATATGTCATACCCATCGTTCATTCCACTAGCAAAGGAAAAAAGCCACCAGGTGAACGAAAAAACGTCAAGGCTAAGAGAAAGAAAATAAGACGAGAGAATTTTTTTCCCATTATAGTTATCATACCTTATAAATTCATGAGCATTAGCCAGAGTTGCAGCTTTTTTTATCTCAGCTTCAGTAGTTTTTTCTTTCCTATAGGCTGTTTTCTCGAATTGTTCCAGCAAAATGGGTTGGCTCCTGACTTACAAGGGCAATATGTGACTTGATGTCATGTTCGTCTACGCATATTGTTCCCTTCAATGGTTCGTAGAATCTTTCAACAAGTCCAATAATAGTTTATTTACCAGAACCACTTTGACCCACCAGTGCTACTGTTCTTCCTGCCTCAACTTTAAGACATAGACCCTTGAAGATCATTTGCTCTGGTCTCGTTGGATATGCAAAGAAAACGCTTCTAAGTTCCAGTCGGCCTCTTAATTTCTTCTTTATCTCTACTGCCCATGAGGTTTGAGGATCAATCTCACCTTTTCTGTCCAAGATTTCAAACACTGATCGAACCGCGTTGATTCCTTTCGATAAGTCAGAAGTCATGCTTCCGGCTTCTGCAATGATATATGCAGTGAAGAGCAAGATGAAAAAAGCTTGGAAAAGATGCTTTGGTTCTATGAACCCTTCTACCAAGAGCCTCCCACCATACCAGTAAGCTAAAGCTGTTGCTGCAGTGTTAAAGAATTGTGAGCTAAAAAGGCCAAAGCCTGAAATCCATGACTGCCTTACACTCTCCTTTTGAGGACCTGCCAATGTGGATTTGTAAAGGGCCAACATTCTTTTCTGAGAACTGAAGGCTGTTATGGTTATATGGTTTATTACAGATTCACTTGCCAGTTGGCTTCCTTCCTTTTGAGCTTTTCGGGCTTTTTCTGCCATAGACTTCACCAATACACTTCTTGAATAAAAGCTTCCAACGACTAATGGTTGTACATCAATCATCACAAGGGATAACTTCCATGTGAGCACCAATGCAAGAGCATAAGCAAAGATAGATCCAAAGATTGCCTGGGACAATAATGACAAACGATCGCCAACAAGGGAGCGAACCATGTTAGCTTCAGAGGTTAATCTTGCACAAATTGCTGCACTTGTGTTATCTTCATCATCAAACCACCCAATCTCAAAAGTCAATAATTTTCCTAGTAATTTTTCTCGTATTCTTTTTGTCAATCTTTCTCCCATTACAGCAAAACTATAGTGTTGAAGAATACTCGTAAGGAGGTTAAAAATGCCAATTCCCAGGAAAGTAAGAGCCAGGACTCTAGTTATGGACTTGGTCTTTGAGGTTTCACTGTCAAAGTAGACAGAGATAAGTGTTCCCACAAAAAACGCATTTACTGGCTGTACAGCTCCTGAGCCTATTGCACCCAAGCATCCCAGAACTGCTCTTCCCCACTCAGGTGCATTCATCTTTAGCAATTGCCACTGTGAAGGAGCTGGATACGTCGATCTTCTGAAGTTATCTTCATAACTGTCATCATCAGGATCATATTGAACTGAGTAGGAATAAGGTGTCCCCATGGAAAATGGCTGACTAAATGGAAATAAAACTGGAGTTCCTGGTGTGCTTGATCTGATACTCGCCGGGCTTGGCGTAACGCTCATCTTGTGGCGGACATTTCTTCCCTCTGTCTGAAGATTGGAATTCCTGGAATCTTCATCCCGTATTGTTACTTGCTGCAACTTCACCATCCTTGCATATTCCCCACCTAGTTCATCATTCATTTGCATGAGCTCATTGTGAGTACCTGATTCAACCACTCTCCCTGCTTGAAGAACTGCTATAACGTGAGCAGATTGAATGGTAGACAAACGGTGAGCAATAATGATTGTGGTTCTTCCTCTTGAAGCTTGATCAATTGCTGCTTGTACCACTCTTTCAGATTGTGCGTCTAGTGCACTGGTAGCTTCATCAAGCAGTAGAACTTTTGGATCCCTAAGTAAAGCTCTTGCTATGGCAATTCGTCGCTTTTGCTCACCAGACAGTTGACATCCAAACTGCCCAACCTAAGAAAAACATAGGTTTGCAATTGAAGGATTCAGTTAAAGCAAATTAAAACTGGGTGTCTACTTTGATAAATGACAACTGAGAAGAGATGAATGTTAAGAAAACTATATTTGTTGTCCCTTCAATGCTTCTAGTATATCAGTTATATTAACCGATATGTTAACTATCACAGTTGCATTTCCTACCTTTTTGAATGAAAAGATATTAGAAGCCTTTGTCGTTGAAATTTTTTTTAAAGTATATTTGAAACCTTCAAAACTCAGGCATAACAAATCAAAATTTAATCGTTTTTTTTATTTCCCCTGTACTTATCTAGTTTATATTTTGCCTCCCTTTTAACTCACCTGAGTTTCATATCCATCATGCAACTTGATGATGAAATCATGTGCATTTGCTGCTTTAGCTGCAGTTATGACGTTTTCCATGGAGGCCCCTTCTTTTCCAAACAATATATTATCTTTTATGGTTGTGGCAAAAAGAACAGGTTCTTGATTTACTAGGCCAAGTTGAGATCTCAACCATTTTAACTGAAGTCTGTTGATCTTGTGGCCATCTTATAGTATTTCTCCCTCAACAGGGTCGTAAAACCTCTCAAGCAATGCAATGATGGTGGACTTGCCTGAACCACTACCCCCAACAAGACCTATTCTCTTGCCGGCTGGAATCCTGAGATTGAATCCTTGTAAGACTGGTGTATCTGGCCTAGATGGGTAACAAAAGTAGATGTCTTGGAATTCAATTTCTCCTCTCACATGTGATAAAGCTTTTCCCTTTTTGTCTTCAGAATCTATACTTGGTACCCTATCAATCATTTCAAACAGACGGGTGAGCGGTCTCCTCTGTGATCGCAGTCAAATGGGGAAGTGCACTTAAGACACTCCCGAAATTCATTGGTACATTAAATATTAAAATGATAACTCACATAACAAATCATTAAAATATGAAACCAAATTTGATACTTATTAGACAAGATTAGAACAAAATAATGAGAATTGACTTACAGGCCTCCCATGAGAACATTGAAGCTGGTTATTGGCCACCCCGTTCTCCTTTCTCAGTGATCAAGAAAGTTCCAACCCAAGCCTGAAAACCCCAACTGATATATATAACGCCTAGGCTTCCTAGCATCAGCCCTTTTGCAAAACCTTGCTTTATTCCCAATTCCATAGTTTTCTCAAGTGCACTGCTAAATCTGTTTAATTTTTGTTTCTCCCCCCACATATGAATAAACAGTTCTTATTGAAGATATTGCTTGTTCGGCAATCCCACCGGCAAATCCGTAAGATTCAATCATTTTCATTGCTAGATCCAAAATGATCTTCCCGAATATAAGTGCCGAACGATGAACATGACTGAGAGTGGCATGGCTGCCAATGTAAGCCTCCATGATAATACAAGTGCAAAGATGTGGCAGCATATAAAGGTTGACATGCTGGCCAGGAAATTTGGTATCTGAGCTAAAAAAATAGGTATAGCTGGATAATAGAACTCTGCTTATACTGTTTTAAGAATTTAATGACCACACCCAAAAATGTTGTATATTTATGATTTTTATCAAAGAAATTAGTGTAACTTTTGATAGAAAAGATAATGAAATGTAAACTTTTCACTTAAAGCATCTTGAATTGAGCTGGCATCAGCCGTAATAAGGGAGACAACTTGGTAAGTTGTTGAAGAACCAGCTGCCTGAGTATCAAAGAAACCAACTTCTTGTCGAAGTACTGATTTCAGGTATTCCATTCTCATTCTAGAAGTCTGTCTCTCTGCAGTTCTTGCCCAACACATTCCTTCTGCAATAGCCAAATATCAAATGGAAAGAAGCAATGGAAGTTGTTAGCTTTATTTTGCTTATTAACATAAATTAAGCTATGTATATAATCTGATAAGCTTATGTTTCAAAAGAAAATTAGCTTACCAACAAAAACTGAGAATCCAACTCCAATTGCAGCATAGAAAAGCCTTAAAGCATACTGTAAAAAGCCAAAGAGAATAGCAACCTCAAAAGCTACTCATGCCTTATTTTTATGTGATGCATGTATATTATGGCTGTGCTGCGTACAGAATTGAATATTAGAACCGAGATTTTAATTTGAGAAAGCTAACCTTATTCACATCATGCTTTGTCAAAACAACATTTGGGTCTCCATATAAATTTATAACGTCGCTAAGAATGAACATCATAAGATGAGTTTGAATCCCATCTCCAAAACTTTCCAACGTCCCAAACAGCATCAACCTCTTATCCACCTTATCTGCATATCGAAACATGCTTTGCTTTCCCATTATTCTCTCACCCTCTTCACACAAAAACCTTCATCACCCAGAGTCTTTGTTTATGTATAGATATAAATAATATATCCCAGTTATATTGTTTTCTTGGATCACGACATATCAGCAGGCAACACACGGCTTTTACCACAGACGCTGTGATTTGGCTTCGCCCGTATGGATTTAGCTGCTGTTTTTCGCTTAGGCTGGCGTACGTAAGTGTTTGTTCCTTAAAAATGGTTACCTCCATATGTCCGTCGTTCATTGGCCAGCCATATATACATGGGAATCCATTTGGCTTGTTGCAGTTTTAGATACCTGCAAAGAATTATTCTGGTGTTGTTATCATTGAGAATAACAGGTGGCCAATCAGGCCTGGTCAACTATTGTAGATGTCATTAGAAGATGGCCAAGATTTGATGATTCCAAGGCCTGTTCATTGGATGTTTCTTTGTACCCTCGCATTGTTATGTAGGACCAGATGGTCCTACTAAGTTGCTTTGGTTCTCAATCAGTATATTGATTTTCCAATACATACGGCTTTATCAGATGATGTTAGTACATAAAATTTTTTTGGTGGAAATAAAAGTTTGCTCCATGTGAAGTCGGATCCCAAAGTCTGTCTTTTTTGGTCAAACGGCTCCTAAAGTCTCATGTATTGCCGTTTGTATATATGGAATGGATATATTCCATCTAATATAAAGTAATGAAGTAATGTATTACATATTTTGCCGGATCTAGTCATCAACGACCAATATTTCATTTGATCAATTCCAATTGAAATGGTCGCCTGTCAAGTTAAGTTTTAGAGGATTTAAGAAACTATAAATGATTAAAGAAAAACTTACTTATTGTAAGCTACATGGATTAATTTATTTGAAGTAATTTTAGCTTGCACCAAGTACGTGGGAGGAGTTTTCGGCCTATGTATTTCTCTATAAGTTAATTCAAATAG
The DNA here is from genome assembly GCA_025593235.1 of Vachellia pachyceras. Classification (NCBI taxonomy): domain Eukaryota; kingdom Viridiplantae; phylum Streptophyta; class Magnoliopsida; order Fabales; family Fabaceae; genus Vachellia; species Vachellia pachyceras. The sequence continues at coordinate 16,712 of JANTPZ010008046.1, read as the reverse complement.
ACTTTAATAAAAGTTAGCTTAAGATGCAAATTTGTTTGGAAATACTAACATTGCAGGTATAGATCAATAGTAAGTTTTTATTTTTGATGTCTATCTCCGGTTAAAAAAAACATTACTGATGTCTGTTTGAGGTGGTGTCAAAGTTTCAGCTTTGATGATAGATGGAGTCCTTTATTTGAGTATTTCAGAAGGAGGGTTTCTTTTGCTTGAATTGAAACTTGGAAAAATATAATTCATAATTTGTCGTTTTTTTCCTGTACAGGCAGCTTCGAAACTGTTCTTCTGTTTGTTTTGGAAGTTTCTGTCTCTGTCCCCGTCTGCAGCTAGTATAAATTGTTTAGAATCAAATGGTCCTAATTAAGCTGCAATCCTGTTGGATTCTACCCATTCGTTGCTTATACATAAAATATTAGTGTCCAACCTCTGCAAAAATCATTCTTTCGATGCTGTAACTTTTGCGATATACAGTTTTGTTTGTCACTTGGCTTTTTTGTTCAACTTTTGTCACTTGATTTATCGATCTCTCAAATAATGTAAGGTTTGATCATAATTGTCGTAACTACGGAGTACATAAATTCTGAAATAATTCAGTGGATCCTCCAACTCTTATTGACAGCAACACTTGTAAATAAGCAATTAATCCGAATCACGTCCGAGGACACTGTCCTTAAGAACTATTCTGTGACTATCGATAAAGCAAAGTTGCAACACTCCCCATGATTAAACGGATTCCTCCTATAAGAAAATGGTGAACAGAACTAATAGAAGATAATAGTACTCGGTAGACACAGAGAATACAAGAGGAGGAGGAGAGGAGTGCAATGCTCTTTTCATTGTAGTTTGAACATCTCATTGTAAAGTCTTTATATAGACCCTTATTATAAAAATAAATTTTCAGTTTCAATAGAATAAATATATCAGTTTTGATTGAGCCATAAAATATTATGATAACACATTTCAAAACCACATTATTGCCTCAATTTTAATGTTGACAATAAAACACAATGAATACATTTAAAACCACATTCAACTTGCGCATAAAGGGTAAGGAAAAAATTATCGAATTTATCTCTAGTGCCATTTTATCTTTAGTATCCTTTTTCATGTGTAAACTCATTCATTCTCTTTACTCATTTATTGGTCCAAGATCATATTTTATCAGACATTCTCTTGAACCCTTAATTCTAAATAATGTGAGACTATTCTTCATACACAATATTCACAACAATAATAAGTTCCTTTTTATATAAATGATGAATGTTCAGTAATGAAATTTGTGAGTTAATGAGATACTTCTCGTGCCAATATTAGAATAAACCCCTTCACCTGACCATGAATCTAGTTATCAACTCCAAAGAGCCAAAAAATTTTAGGGGCGAAAATTTGCCGAGATGTCTATTTTACTCGTATTATTATTTTTTTATTAGTATTATCATCATCATTTGTGTTTGGTAAGGATTTTGAACACCCTAAAACACGTTCAACAGTGTTTTTTTGTAAAATAAGATAATCTCCTTCATATATTTACCTCAACTTATGTAAAAGTACTTTTTTACTGCGTTTTCAAACAGACACAATATCATTATTACTATTACTATTGCAATATTGGAAAAACCGTAAAAAAGAGTAATTTTTTACTATTTTTTTAAATAAGAATAATGAGCGAGAAGGTTGTGCGCGCTGCCTCGGCGTCCGCGCTTGAAGTCGGAGGAATTCATTGACCTTTCATCTCAAATTATCTCAGAGTTGAGGAGATCAAAGAAAGAGGGAAGAGCAGATAACTAAATCAATATAGAAAGCAACATCATCTGTTCAAACGAAGATGCGCGCCTCCAAAGCTAAAAGCCTTAGCACTCTCATAAATTCAGCTGGAAACACAAGCACATTCAAATATTCTCTTCTAAGCAAACCCTTTCCTGGAAACTGCAATTCTAGACTCTACAGTGATCATGCACTTTCAAGCCTCACTTTTAAGCAAGCCTCCGACTCAGGTACATTAACTCCACGACTATAAATGTGCACGATGAGCCACTTCTGTGTAAGCAAGCTACTAGTACTTTTTTTAATGTGATCGATGGCAAAATATATATTTTTTGTGCCTTTGTTTTCTCAGTTACCATAATATTGTTAGTCTCTGTATTTTTAGGCAATTCATCTAAATTCCAAGTTTTCTGGTTTTGCAGAGGATCTGCCCAGTATGGCGTCTAAGCGAATCCGTTCAATATTGGACTGTAAGTGTTTGTAACATGCAATATATGGGTACAAGTTTTCTATTTTCCGTAGCCTAACAAGAAATGAAAATTGAGGAAGCTGAAAGTGGGGAATTTCTGTAATTTTGCACATTGACTCATAATTTTTCCTGATATTTTTCCTGATGTTTTCTTGCATGTTTTGGTTTCCATGTTCGGAAAATGGTCACCTTGTCGCAATATAATAGAATTTAAGGATTTAAAGTTCGTGGTTCTCGCTGAACTTTTTTCTTTCCAGTGTTTGGATTTTGTTAGAAAGAAGCCCAAATTTAGCTGTTAAAATTACTGGAAAGAGTTTATTTTTTCCTCCAGTTTTTGATTATGGGTGAACGATAAAATTATCGTCCTTGAAATGTATCTATGAAGCAAGGCAACAAAAATGTGCATTGGCTTATTAATTATATCAGTGTATAGTTCTTTTTGTGCAGCCGGTCAGTTGGACAATAGACCTGAAACCAGGGATGTTGACAATGCAGAAGACTTGGAAAAAATATCAGATATATCACGCTTAATGATGAACGTGCCTCATAGTACAGTATCTCTGAGACGAAAAGAGTTTTCTCGTGAAAAGAAACGAAATTGTATGTTTGAATCCAGACAATCAAACCGTTTTGGCAAGTTACTGGTATCTTCTGCTGATAAACTAGGAGCAGAGTCTGTGCTTAAGTTGTTTTGTAAGTTGGGACGGGAACTGGGTGTGAAAGATTACAATGTACTGATAGGCATATGCATATGTAAGGCTAGAGAAACTGGCGATGAAGAAACTGCGGTAGAAGAAATGGCCAAGGTGTTTCAAATCTTAAAATCAATGAAGGAACGAGGCTTTAAGCTTGAAGAGAAAACTTATCGCCCACTTCTTTTGTATGTAATAGAGATGGGTATGGTTGAAGAGTTTCAGTTTTTTATTGACATTATTAAAGACAACAATCCCGGCACAATTTCAAGATTGGGCTACTATGAAATGATGCTCTGGTTAAGAGTTAATAATGAAGAAAAGATTCGAGATGTTTGCGCCTATATCGCAAACAATGACATCGCGGACGCTTCAGAATTACGAGGTAGGTGAATCTGTATGTTGCAACTTGTTTAACAGAAGTTAGTTCTAATGTCTAGATCATGTTTTTAAAAGAAGTGACTATCTTCTCACCAGAGGTTTCAAATTAGGCATACAAGTAAGGTTGATGTTTTCATGGTATTTTCATTCTGTCATGCATGCAGTGTGGGTTTTGAGTACGTGGCCTTATTGGAGAACTGCATCAGCAAGATTTTTTTTTTATATGTCATTGTATTGTAATCAATAGATCTATCATTTAGCTGATTTTTAGTGAGAAGGCATCAATCGTTCCAAGGCGTATTCATAGTAAATTGCCAGAATCTAGCTGATTTATAGTGCATGTCTGTGCTGGCATGTGTCTCAAAATCAGTGAATCTGGTAATGTTTCATAAATATAAACACAATGCTATCTTTTGTTCATCTTGAGATCCAGTTATAGTGGAAATTGTTTTTTGTAGGACTATGGCCATTAACGGGATTCAACTTATGTTGCAGAAAATTACTTGTTGGCTCTCTGTGAAAGTGATCGGAAGAAGGATATTTTGCAGGTGTTGGAAACTATAGACATGAAAAAGCTTTCGTCTGCAGAATCTAAAGCAAAGATATTTCAATCATTAGGAAGGCTACTATTGGAACCTGTAGCAGAGAAGTTTCTTTTGGATTTCAAAATATGTGGTACGATAATGATATTATATATCCATGTAAACACCTGTATAGATGCAGTGAGAGGTCACAACTATATATCTATATATAACATAAAATTTGGATTTCAATATGGCTCACCTCAGACTCTGTGTAAAG
>JANTPZ010008046.1:0-12085 GCA_025593235.1 Vachellia pachyceras | reverse complement strand
GTTTCATAAATATAAACACAATGCTATCTTTTGTTCATCTTGAGATCCAGTTATAGTGGAAATTGTTTTTTGTAGGACTATGGCCATTAACGGGATTCAACTTATGTTGCAGAAAATTACTTGTTGGCTCTCTGTGAAAGTGATCGGAAGAAGGATATTTTGCAGGTGTTGGAAACTATAGACATGAAAAAGCTTTCGTCTGCAGAATCTAAAGCAAAGATATTTCAATCATTAGGAAGGCTACTATTGGAACCTGTAGCAGAGAAGTTTCTTTTGGATTTCAAAATATGTGGTACGATAATGATATTATATATCCATGTAAACACCTGTATAGATGCAGTGAGAGGTCACAACTATATATCTATATATAACATAAAATTTGGATTTCAATATGGCTCACCTCAGACTCTGTGTAAAGCAAAAGCCTGTTGCCTAATTTTGTTCTGAAAGAAGAAAAATATTTTGTATATGTTCTTTTATATCTGTCAGACCGTGTTAATATTACGTTTTATTTCTATTCACTGTCATAAATTACACCTGAAGGCTTTATCAACTTCCAAGCAGGGAGGAAAAAAGATAGGCATTTGTTCTCAGATTTTTATTTTTATTCTGAAGTTTCATTGAGGTTGGAATAGCAATGAATTATGTTTTTTTAATTCTCATCCAATATGTAATTAGATTGCTATTGCATGGTTTGTGATTCTCCAAAAGATTCAGCAATCCAAGTCTGAATAGATATATGTTCCTTAAATGTGGTATAACAATATTTCCTTGAATAATGCAGATCATGAAGTGGATAATATCACAAACTTCATTGCTAGCTATGCTGTTAGCATGCCAAATTTAGGGGTGAGTGAAGTTTCTTTTAGTTCTGCTTGGACAGCCTCTACGACCAAAAAACCATGAGGCCCTTCTGGAGTCATGCAATTTGTTTCAGTGCACAGCTATGCTTTTAGTTTTTTCACTAGGTTACTTCGGACTTTGGCATAATGGATGCTATATTAAATCCATTTTGCTAGTTGCTAAGTTTTGTTATAACCTACTTTTGAAACAGTTTATCGATCTTGGAACATTTGAGTGACTTATTTTCGATAGAAAGGACAAGCATGCATGCTTACTAATGGGAAAAAGTTTCATTATTATGTAACCCTTACGTCTATTGTTGGTATGGTGAAAGATGGAGGAGACTGTCTCAAAATTCAGGGAATTGCACCTGACACTGAAAGTTCCACCTTCATCCTCATCATATGAGAAGCTCATTTTGCACAGCTGTGACTCATTGAAGGTACAACCTTCTTACGGTTCGATAGGTACTAAGTATCTGCAAGTCTCGCCTATAAGTAAAAGAAAGTTTGAAAGAAAAGAAAGAATAATAGCAACATCCTCTTAACTCGTAAGAACCCATAGAAAGCACAGATATTGTTGATGAAATATGTTTTTGTTTTGCATATACCCTGGCCTAGGAAGGAGACTGCAACAATTCTTTCTGTTTTTTTTTTCCAATGCAGCTGTCTATAGCTCTTGATATTGTTGATGAAATGTGTGAAGAAGGCTTTACCTTATCAATTGAGGCGATGCACTCCATATTAAAAACTTGCGCTGAAACCCATGAATATACTTTGGTAAGACACATCTCTCATACAACCTTGTTTCTCCATTGTGTTACAACTTTTATGGTAATATCTTCTCTTCTTCCCTATATCTTAAAAAGTACCTTAACCCCAATGGTCTTGATGAAACTAGTGTTTTGGATGTGTCCAGTAACTATCTGATCTTGAAGCTTAATTTGTTAGGCAAATACCCGAAAATTGTTTTATTTATTTTATTTCTTTGTTTCCCTTTTATTCATATTTAAAAAATGAACTTCTCTCTTCCACACTCCTCATTTGAAAACCCTTTGGACACGAAGGGAGGACAAAGTATAGGCCCATTATCATCTTAAGTTGATGTTCCATCATGAAGTGGATAGGGCAACAATGATTGAAATAGTAACCACTCAGTTGCAAGGGTCTCATATGATATAGAAGTAGTAACCAAGAATGTTTCTGCTTTGAATAATCTGAAATCTTCCTAGTGATAATGATAAGCTTGCTCAAAGGGGGGAAAGGATAACGATAGGAAAAGATGATTCCTTCTTATAATGTATTGTTAAATTTTTGAGAAAAAATTGGCCTTTCTTGGCTGTATTTTATCGAACACGGTGAGAATACTTAGAATTGGCCATCCTAACCTTTGGAACACTTTTGTCTGGGACTCCTGCCCATTTAACCAGCTTTCTTTTCATACAGGGGAGAAGGTAATATATTTTTCTTGTGTCAAGAAAAACTTTTTTCTGATCAAAATCTCACAACAAGTACAATTTGGAAGTTGGGGGCTTCATAATTTCTTAGAGTTTCATTATTTTATCCTGAAATAAATTTTCCGCTAATCTTTTTATTGGAGTCATCTTATTTAGCAATTCTACTGTTCTGATATCTAATCTTTGTTTCCCTTCTTTCTTTTTTATTTTACCCCAAAATCAAGGCCCATCGGATCTATTCCACCATTCATCGGTACAATTTGAAGTTAAATGATGAAATATTCAGGTGTCTAATAGTTTTGTTCGTGAAGCTGAAAGATGTAAGTTGTACTTATTTCCTTCACATGTTCTATTGCGCTAGTTTTCTTTCATTTGTAATCTGTAATCATGAGTGAGTGAGTGTGTGTGTGTAAGGTGTAGGAAGCTGCATTATTCACAAATCATGATTAGTACGGATTTGCACTGGGCCCATTCTAGTTGTATATTGCTAAAAATCTATTATGCTTGTATGCTGGTGAATTATTTGCTTTGATGTCAACTCTTTCAGCAAGCTCGTATTTTTTATGGTTTGCAGTTTGAAAGCGCTTATAAGATATTTGATGAGTTGGATGAAAGGGATTTGAAGCCTACTACGAGCATGTATAATGCTATAATGGGAGAACATTTTCGAGAGGTACAGTTAGTCGATAATAGTGATAACCATGATAATTATTTTTGACAAGCTTTGAACTAAGCAGAGACGACAATTGGCCTGTGCTTTGGAGAATGCATTGTTTATATCAGCTTTTTCTGAATTTTTGCAGAATAACATTCGTGATGGGCTGAGAGCCTTTGAGCACATGCAGTGTGCCAATGTAAGACCTGATTTACAGACTTTGAGCTATCTGATCAGCAACTCCGAAACTAAAGAGGATATAAGCAAGGTGAGTCCTTAAAAGTTTGGTAGTGTTGTTCAAAGGCATACTGTAATAATATTGTTCCCTCTAATCTAGCAGCCTTCCAAATTACTTTATGTTGACAAATCGAAGGCATTATACACTTTGTTGCTTTGGTCAATTTGTTGTTCTTGATAGAGTTTTATTATGGTGTTTGAAGGCCCGGAAGAGGTTTCATTAACTTTTCTGCTGTAAAACCTGCTGAAGTATGTGTGCGGTGTGCCTACCATTCAGTCAAGTCCAAATGCTTTTGAGTAATTACTCATGTTCCAATTCTTTGGAGCAATAAACTTTTTGGGATTTTCTTTTTTTAAAAAAAAATATATATTTTTTGGATTTCTATTGGAATAGGGATTAAAAATTTTGCTTTCTTCTATTAAGATGCCCAAAAAAATAAAAATAAAAGAAAAATTGAAGTATGTGACTAGGATTTGCTTTACAAATAAGTGATTTCTAGCTTTTTTATTTCAATATCTGTGAGATGCTGATTATGTTATACGCTTTTAGTATTATGCAGAACTGAAGCGGTCTGGACTGCAACCCACAAAGCAAATTTTCACCACCCTTATAAGTGCGTATGCATCATGTGGAGGGTTAGAGGAGGCAAAACAGGTATGTGCAGGCAGGAAGTGCTGCTGCTGAAACTAAATTCTCTGAGTCTATTTATGTTTATGCAGTCTTCGTAATCAACATGCTTTGTTCTGTGGCATTCTTCTTACTGTTTATAACTTCCATTTCTAACCATACTATATATCAACATCATCATAACTACTGTGTTACTTTATGCCCATTTCACAAGCATCTGAAAGTATACCTAGAGTATCTAATAAATGCGTAAATCACTAGTAGTGTTGATGGTGTTCTCAGTAATCCTTCGTGTCACAGGTGGTCTTAGATCCATTCATACCAGTGAATATCTTGAACGAAATCAAGGGTGTGCTTCTCTCCACTCTTGCAACACATGGGAAATTGTCCGAGGCTCTTCTTATTTATGAGGAAATAAGGCAAACTGGACATAGTTTGGAGCCAGAAACTATTATAAGTCTCATTGTAATGTTTTTAATATATGCCGTGTTGTGTCTGATTCGTATGAATGTTGACTTACAACCTTTCATAATTGACTTCCTGGACATTGTAGGAGTGCACTCATTCAGATGGAGAATTAGAAAGGTTGCTTCTGCTACTTGAGGAACTGCATGATCCAGACTGCTGGATTGATGGTTGCTGTAGAATTGTCTTGTACTGTATTCGAAACAAGCATATAAGGTTCCCCACCCCCTGCTATTTTGAATTAGTTTGTGCGCTTGGCTTGACGCATTTTTCAATATTCTCAAGTTCACTTTATTTTTTGTTAGTTCTGCTGTTGACTTGTGTAAGCAACTCAAGGATAAATACCCCAGTGATGGAGTCATGGAAGTTCTCTTCAAAAAGGTTGGTTGTTGCTCACCCCACCTTTGAACATGCGCTGATATGATATCAAGATGGGGGGTATATCAGTAAACTGATTTACTATTTGTTGCTTTCAGTTAGTTATCCGTTGCTTTTCAGTTAGTTGTTATGCACGCGATACTCGTGTACGGAGGGGCATATGTAACCAAACAATTCACGAGAACGGACATGCGAAATATTACTTGAATTTCCTCACCTCTATCTGCTCCTCTTTTCTCTGTTACCTTTCTCTCCCTTTTTCCTATCTGTTATTCTGCCCATTTCTGGTCCTTATCACGCGCAAACACACGCACGCACGCATTTTATTTGCATGGAATATTATTACTAACTGCGATGAGATACAGCAAAAAAGAAAAAAGAACTCAATGCCCCTTAGATGAAGTCTTGTGAATAGAACAATCGTGCTGGGAGAACTTCCCTCCATTTTAGTTTGAGGTCTGATTAGCTGATGCCACTAGATGCAGAATGATTAAAGGGAAGACAAACTTCATACTGTTAAATGGATTATTGGCAATTTTTTTGGCGTTCACCTTCATTATGGTGTTTGCACTCACTGCCCATGTGACTTATTAGCTTTGATTTTGTTTATATATATATATATATGATATGTATGTATGTGTAGGTATTTTCTTTTATCGAAGAGTCAGGGTCAACCCATTTGCGGGCTGGTGTGGAGTTCCTTTGGGAAATGAAGGATAAGCTTGGCCTTTTTCCTGCAAAAGAGTATCATGATCGTCTGCAAATGCTCACATCCAACGCCACAAATTTGCATGATGTTGAATGAGGTTTCTTAAATTCCTTCCTTAAAGACGAATGTAATCAAAGAGTTCTTGACCAACTTAAGCTTATTGGTTAATCGATGGCGGGATATAATGAAACATTTCTGAAAGAATGGAAGGCCTTGTTCGTCATGCAAAGGTCCTCACCACTATCTGAAACACCAGTACATGCTTGTTATTTTAGATCACTAGATGTCAAGCAGGGGAAAAGTATCCTTTGGTACATGGACACTTCAGAAAAGTTAAATTACATAATAATAAAAAAATCTTTATTTATGGTGCTGGGTATTCAATGCATCAACTTGAGCTCATTCCTAAATTTCTTAATGCTTATTTCATTTGGTTAGTGGATTTGTGTGTTTGGATTAAAGGTATTTTATATCATACGAGGTATGTCCTAGAAGTTTTTCCTTGTTTAGTGTAAAAGCACATTTATAAATCTTACTGTTTGCTCTAACTTTTTTATTAATTTATTTTAAGTGATTTTAAAAGGTTTTAAGTAAATATATGAAAGTGATTTTGATTCGACCGATGTGAAAGTGTTTTTTTAAGTGATTTGGAATTTTCAAAACAAATAAATTTTTAAAATTTCTTTTATGCAAGTTAATATAAAACTCCTTTAACATATTTATTTGAAATTCTGTAAAATTACTTAAAATAAATCAATCGAAACACTTATTAGACCCCTAAAACAGTTTGGTAACATTTAGAAATGTGTTTCATTTTGCTCCTCTATAATTTAGTAATTACTCATTTTTAGAGAATAAGTAAGTAGGCTTGATGTTTGAACGCTTTTTTTTCTTGAGTTATATTTGAAGTATAAAGGGGTTTTTATGTTTTAAATATATAATTTAATTTAAATTTGACTAAAAGAAAATTGAATGTAAAATACTAATCGAAGCTTCCATGGGCCACCCAGGTGTTGCTGTGGTCCATTGTTTGAAAGGCGGAGAGCCCATTTCTCAATCAAAACTTCTGTGGTTCAACTTTGAAACAGTGGGCCGTGAGTGAACGTGATTCCCGTTGTTCTTGATATTTGTTCTTCTAGTAGCTTCTGTGGGGTCCACAAATAGCATGATAGAGCTTGAAATCATTAGCTTTTTTTCATAAATAAAAAATAAGGCTAGGCAAATATAATATTCATATTTTTATTTAAAAGAGGTATTTATATTTAATATTCGATAATATCTTGAATAAGATTGCATGTAACATATATGTGCCCAAGACCTATGGCTCATTTGGTATGTTGAAATTGATTTTGGTTGAAATGGAGATGGAAATGGATATAGATATAAAAAAAAGAATGGGTCAAAAAATTAATTCCATGGAATTGAATACAATTACATGGGTTACATCATGAAAATCATTTATACCCATTTTGAATTCCATTTCTAACTCCATCTCCCAATTTCATCATACCAAACATAGAAAATAAATTCCATTTTCAATTCCACCGTCAAATTCCTCCGTATCAAACATAAACATGCCCTAAGAGAAACAAATGGGGGCTTGATTTAAAGCTTCATCCATTTATGTAATCTTTGATTTCCTTTCATTTTGATCAACACCAATTTCCTTTAATCATGTGGCTTTTAGTTCGATGCCTGTGTATAGTTTGGTCTTTGTGATTTAAAGATAAAGTTTGATTAATTGTATAACATCAAAAAATAGTGTTTTAAAATGTGAAATTAAATTAATTTTGAGAGGATGGTCCCTCTGAACTTGAAAAAAAGGAATGAGATATTGTTTTGGCGTTTCTTGCTGGTTTAGGATAAGAAGCTGCGCTTGTGAAACACACCATGTTAAATGCTTGACGTACAAGAAGTGGATACTACCAAATAAAAGTCATATCTAATTTACTATTTTAATGCCCTTATTTTATATTATATTCCCACGTTTAACAGCAAATTCAATGTTTGACCCAGTGAGCAAACATCATGCCAGAAGTCTTAAGATTTTGGATGGTATATTATCCATAGAATGTTATTTAACTTGAAATTTTGAATTATAATCCTTTTTACTATTACATGGTAACTCAAATTGTCTGTCTATTTCTTTATATTTTAAAATATATTTTTTGGGAAAAACTTTTTGTGCAAAAAAAATATAGGTAAAATTTTTATATTGCTCAGCTTCTTTGTGCATATTAATTGCAGAACTTAAAAATTTCAAATATTTATAGGGATCAAAATGAAATAAATACGTTAAATTCTTAAACAAATACAACTTATAAAAAAAATCAGTTTATATGAAAGAATGTTTCTTTTAAAAAAAGCACATACCAAAGTAATTGCATGAGAGACACAGAGAGACATTTAGCTGGCTTTGAGAAAGAAATGAGCTGTAGAATGGTGCGTATAATCGTGTCCATGTTTCTCTAGATTTGACTATGCTCTTATAAAAATTTCATATGAGTGAGAGATTGCACCTTTGGTAAAACGGGTTCAGCCCGCGGGTTGAGCCTGCCAACCCACGGGTCAGCCCATTTTTTTTTATTTTTTTAAAATAAACATTTTATATTTTTTAGTAGAAAGAAGATGAGGTTTCAATAACTTCAAATTTTAAATCTTATTATTTTATGTTAAATACATACTTACTTTGGAGATTGTTAATTATGTATTATATTTTTTGTATTTTAAAACATTGTTGATTATATTTTTCAAAGATGTATTGTATTTTTCTTCCGAAAAATCAAATGGGTTTGATAAATTTTATGTAAATTTGTTGTATTATTTTTTAAAAAATTTAGAAAAATAAAATAAAATAAAAAGAAAAAAAGTGGCGGGCTGGCGGGGTCCAGGCTGCCAAGTTGGATGTCAGGCTGCACAGTCCGCGGGCCGGCCCATTTCCCAACACTACTTTCCATCATGCTTATAGCATCATATTTTAAGTATTTTGTAATATATCTCAGGGAAGATTCCTTGAAAGAGGGACTTTACAAGGTTTTGAATTCCCCTAACCTCAAGCATGAGCTTTTGGGAGGGTTCATCCAAAAACTGTGTTAATTACAATGGTACTTTCGTTGAAAGATGATGAAGCAAAGAGATTGGGGTGTTTGAGAAAGCTTCTAAATACCTCAAACGCACATTTAACGATATTTTTTTATAAAACGAGATAATCTCATTCATACATTTAACTTATAAATGGTAAAAATCATTTTCCACCGTTTTGTCAAACCCAGTACCTGTAAAGGGGTTTACCAGTCTTATTTTGATTACATCAACTAGTCTGTGAAATAAGTGTATATTCACATCTATCTTGCAGCTGCATTACAGCCCAGAATGTCCAATCATCTTTCTGGTTTAGCAGTGGGGTGTTTAATTACCCAAAAGTGGGATATTGGTTAAATAGAGCAAGATTTAGGAATAAGCAATGTCTGATAATTAATAAAGAAATGATTAAAGCAGAAAAGAGAAGTGTGAGTAAATGAGTTCTTATATGAAATGTTTTGGACTGAGGCCAACTCTAGCAAGTGTGATTCATCATTAATGCCATGTTCATCGGACCCTTAGCTTCTTGTGATCAAAATCCAAAGTAGACGTCACTCATGTTTCCAAGTGTCTTCCACATTCTAGGCATTCCAGCTTTTCATTATTACCTAATCCCCACTTGTTATGTTTTATTACCAATAAAACTAAAATACTTCATCCATGCAAAAAATTGTTTGAAAACAGTCGGAGGAGCTTAATGATACTAAACATGTTAATTACATCTTATATAATTTATAAACTGAACAAATTAATTTAAAACATAATAAATATTCCAGTTAATTAAGATTATTGATTTATCTAGCAAAGTTAACTAACTATTGTGCTTGTTTGGAAACACTTAACTCTCACCAAAAAATACGTTTAACAGTATTTTTCCATAAAACGAGATAATCTTCTTCACATGTTTATCTTGATTTACGTAAAAATACTTCTCTACCGGTTACCAAACGAACCCATTATTTGCTAAGTTATAAAATGAGTTGCTGCTATTACGAGGTTCCGTTTGACTGTTTGAGAAGAGTAAGCAAGACGTTCGTCTGGTCATGCAACACTTATCAAAACTTTTTGGCTCCATTTATAAAAGTCGTGAAAAAAGGTAATAACTGTAAACTTCTTTTTATCTAATTAAAGCCCAGTGTTTCCCTTTTGTCTCCACTAGACTTACATCTGTTCTCTTTTTCCTGGGAAAAAAATATACTCTTTATTTTCTTATTATGATAATATGAACACACCCCCCCCCAAATGATAATGAATTTACATGTTATTCCATAACAATGATGATCATGAGAAGGGAAAGTGATTCTAGAATATAAATAAAACAACAATATCTACATTCACTATCTTATTAAATGAATCAGATTTGATTTGTAAAGCATGCGATATAAGATTAAGATGGGTTAAATTATTCTTATGATTTAATTAATAAATTATCATGCTTGATTATTGAAGGTTGGGGCATGATTCTTAATTTTATGGAGGATGAGATGACTGGATGAGGCATCTAAACGACAGAATGTGGAGGAGAGAGAAGTTGGCGAAAACAGTTTGACAGCGTCTGAGAAAGGTGCGACGTGTGCCATTAACAGAGGGGCCTTTGATTTGGTTGAACAACGCGCGCGAATTCTTAAAACAAGCTCTAATTCTAATCCTACAGCAAATAGCTTCGAAAAATTCCTCAGAGACGTAACCAGGGAGATTTCTCCTACTCCCTCCTCCCTCCCTCCCTCCCTATCCAGTATTTCCTTCGCTTCCCCCTCCACTCTCTCTAGTATTTTCTCTCTCCTCTTATCTCCTTCAGGTTTTTCGCTGGTTTTCATCCTAATATGCTTCTTAATCATTTCCATTTGCTTTATCTAAATTATATTTATAAGTTATAATTCGAGTTATTGGTTTTATCTGGTTTGTTCTTTTTTTTTTTGGGGATAATTTTTGGATTATTTTATTTATAATCTATTAGGAATATTCTTGTTTAGATGACTGAGTATTGCTGGGATTTGAATTCGTGGGTATCAAGATAAGTAAAAAAAAAAATCTTCAATTTATCTTGCCAACCAGTTTTCAGCTTTGTTGTTTTGATAGCCAAAGCGAAAGAGATAACTTGGGAGGTGCAACACGACGAGAATTCAAAACGAATTTTAGTTTTTCTGGGCGTTTGTGGTTTTCGGGAGTAATTGAAATTTGGAAGTTTTGGCCGAGGTGAAGGAGATGGCGACACTTATGACATGAGAGATAGTTTCCTTCCCCGTGAGGGTGAGGTGGTGCTTTAAAGAAAAGTAAAAACCATCTGGACCTATGATCGAGGGTGATTTTGAGGAATCGGTTATCTTTGTATTCTAGGAAGTTGCTATCTCTCATCTCTTTGGTTTTGGGGATGATGAATGATGATCAGAAACCGCAGCAAGCAGGCGGTTTTCGGTCCGGTCGAACCAATGGGTTTTTTCCCAGCTCGCTTCGGGCTATCTCCGGCTACCTCAGGGTCGTTTCCTCCGGTGCTTCCAACGTTGCGCGGTCGGCAGCATCAGTTGCGTCCTCGATTGTAGATACGGATGACGACGCCAATTCTGATCAGGTATCGGTTGTGTTTGGCCTTCACTTTTTAGCTTCTTCTGGATGGTATAACACTTGAATATAACTGAGTTTGGACTCGAACTTGAACTTGATGAACAAAAACTTATTATAGAAAAGGTAATTATTTTTTAGTGCTTAGGCTGTTGATTTTTTTTCTTTCGTAATGTGAACCGGTTGCTTGTATGACTAATAAGTGTTAATCACTTGTACCACTAATCAATTTAGTTTCCTCCAAACTCGCGACGGTGGTTTGTAGAAGTGAAATTTAGTCTGTTGGCTTTTACTTCCTGTCTCATCCTTGTATTTTAATCTTTAAATAATGTTATTGATTTCAGTTTCGTTATCATTAACTTCCAAGCGTGGATTTTTCTTTCGCTTGATTATCTAACAAATTTATGTAATACGCCTTCGCAATTTGGAAATTGGAAATACTCGTGTGTTGACAATTTATGCAATGACAATTTGGCGGTTGCCGAACATTTTTGTCTTTAATTCATATCCTTCTATTATCTCCAATTTTCTTTGATTGAAACGGAACTTGGCATGATCTGATCTACTGGATTCGATATTGGTCAAGTAGTTTTGTTTTTGCTGAGCTGTGAGCAAGGTTTCATTTTGCTGGCAGGACATCTAACCAGTTTTCTGCGTGATTAGTAATAATTCAATAGGATTGTTAAGTGGGACTATTGATTTCAGTCAATTTTAATGTGTGAAGGTCATCTGGGCTGGTTTTGATAAATTAGAGAGTGAGGGAGAAGTCACCCGTCAAGTTTTACTTCTAGGATTTCGGTCTGGCTTCCAGGTTTGGGATGTTGAAGATTCACATAATGTACATGACCTAGTTTCCAGACATGATGGTCCTGTTTCTTTTATGCAAATGTTGCCAAATCCAATTGAATCAAAGGGATCAGCAGAAAAGTTTGCAAACAGCCGCCCACTGTTAGCCGTATGTGCTGATGGTTTCTTTGCTGGAGGCAATAATGTGCAGGATGGACTGGCCATCCCTTATAATGGGAGCACTTCCAATTTCCATGAGCAATTAAATGGAAATTATCTGCCAACGAC
>JANTPZ010008044.1:0-12889 GCA_025593235.1 Vachellia pachyceras | reverse complement strand
CATTAACTTCGCCGCTTCCCTCGACGCTTTGAAGCCGACGCTGTCCGAGGATCCGACTCCGTTCTCGGTGTTTACGCAGTTCACACCACTCGAACCCCGGAGTTCGGCACGGGTGTATGTCCCGAATCTAAGAGCTTCGACAATACCCGAATGCCAGAGATCCCCAGCCGGTGGTGTGGAGAGTGTGAATCGGGTCCCGACTTCAACGAAGCTCTCTGCAACAGGAACCTCATTGGCGCTCGTAGCTTCTCCATAGGCTTCCACAACGAAGTAAGTGACTTTTTTGAGCGGTTTTTATTGCTTAAATCTTGCCAAAACGTAGTTAAGTAAAAAAAAGGGCAGGTCTGTCCACAACACTCTCGCACTTGAACAGGCTTCCCATGATGTCATTCTCGACCCCGGTGCACGGCCCGAATCCAAGAGCTAATAATGACTAATCACACTTATAACTACTACTCTCTGTGTTGCTTTAATAACTAATTCAATATTATCATATGATTTTCCAAATGAAAGCTCTTACATCCTCTTTCATTACTAGCTAAGGGTACCAACAGGAAATATCAGTTGTTGTTGTTGTTGTTGTTGTTAGTTAAAAGATTTCTTGTGGCTATAGGCATATGTTTCTTTGTCATTTATTTAAGTTCATCCTTTTGCGTGTATGTTCCCCTTTTTATCATATCCTTTTGCCTAAATAAATCTAAACATTATTTTGACGAGTGTTCGGGTGATTTTATTTGAAAAATACTTTTTTTCCCCATCTCACGTATCGTAGGTTTCAGCAAACACAAAACGAGCCCTTCTCAATTTCTGCTTCTCATATCCCCTCTCTTCCACCTGTTCCCACCATGGCATTCGTCAACGACCCCTCTCAGACCGACTCCGATCGTCTTGACTATGCAAAGATGTGTGGTCCTGTTCTTTGGCGTGCTCAGCCTGTCACTAAACTCGCCTTCGATACCGGCAGCAAAGGCGACGCCCCCTACCTTCTTCAAGGATAATCTGTGTTCGAAAGCTGAAGAGAGTTATCAACCACTCTATCCCCAACACCAAGGTAACCATGGAATCGCGCGACGCCGGTGAGCTGCGCGGCTAAGAGAAACCCGTCAGGCGACGCCGTTCTAAAACCTTTCTTTTGTTTTTTTGTTTTTGCATAATTTTAGGGGAAACTGCCACCTCTTCATCTCATCTATAAATGGGAGATTTAACCTTATGTCCCAAATAAGCAAGTTACTTGAAGAATGGTCATATGTATGAAAATATTTAATGAGATGTCCCATTGACAGCATGAGGTGTTGTCAACACAGCCCATGATGTTGTCAATACAAGAACCTCATCTTATCAATTGGGACCTTTCATTAAATATTTTTCTCTATGGGATCATTCCTTAAATAACTTACTTATTTGGAACATAAGACTAAATTTCCCTTTATAGATTCCTCTTGTATATCCCACCCAAAACCTTAAAATTTTTCCCCTCCTTTTTCACTTGTTTTTTTTTTCATTTTGAGCTGGGTTTTGAAGTTTTACTGATTTCAATTGACGTTGCATGTTTGTCATTTTGATGTAAATCTGTGGTATGTTTGATTCTCATTTTTTTTTAAAAAAAGTGATTTATGCTAAATACATGAGAAGTTGACAAATCTAGGGACGTGCGTTTTTAATTGATTCTGCTCTAAATTTGAATCATAGCTTTATGAATTCATGAGATACGAAGTATTATTTGATGTTCTCTAGCTTCTCTTATATGAGACTTACATTTATATAACCCTTAATAAACGATCTAAACCTTGCCATTTCCGATTCACGCCTTTCTGTAAGGATTTAATAACCTTTCAGGCCTGAAGAAGCAGAGAGGGGGAGGGCTGTGTCTTCGTAATTGCGCAAGAAGTTTCCCGTTGCATTCTGCTTGGGGTTCTGTCTCTGTGCCTACAATATAGATCTTATTGTTTAAATATTGCACCTTCTTGGGTTTTCATCTTGTATATAACCTTTTTGAAGCAATATAATCTCCATTGTCATTCGAAAACAGGAGAAAGGTGTTAGGGTTCCTTTGATTGGTGCTTGGGTGTAATGCATCTCAATAAGGTAACTGATATAACTAAAATTTCTAATTTGTCTGCTCTTCACCTTCCCAAGGTTAAGCCCACGATGGCGAACGTGGAGATGGCCCGAAAAGAAGGGATCAAGGCACTAGCTGATGTGCCGATTGATGAAGAGGCAAATGTGTTCGATACTAGCAGTGAGTTAGAGGGCAGTCATGAGGAGAATGAAGGGCAGGCTGATAATAAGAAGGGGTGGTTATCGGGCATGGTTGTTCCAACTCTTTGCCTTCTTTTCGTTGCCTCTTTTTATCTCACCATTGACATAAAGTTCAGAGTTGCCAAAGTTGATGTCACGTAATCTGAGGAAAGTGGTGAGGAGAACGAAGGGTGGTTATTGTGTATGGTTGCTCAAGCTTTTCAGGTTCTTGGCGCGGCCACTATGCGTCTCATCAAGGCTACTAAAGTTGTCATAAACTACAGGGATTTGAAATTTGAAATTCCATTTCGTGCTCTTTGGGGCAATGGTGCGTGAGAAGAAGGGACTATGAGATAAAAAGAATCTATTCATTCCAACAATTTTCTTTTTTTTATCAATTTATTTTTGTTATTACCTTATAATTTCTTTTATTCTTAAAACTCACATTTTAGATAAATTCTTTTTACTAATTTATCATGAAATAATTATTTCTCAAGGATAATTAAATCCTCTCAAGAAAGATGATGCATAGATATAAATATGTTTGATTGAATTACAAAGGGAATGAAAATAGGATGGAATAATAAGTTAAATTATCAAATGGCTCCTTTTTGATTGCATGATACTTCTTTGCCTGCCTTCTATATTGGGGGTTACATGGTTGTTATGTTATTTTCCTTTTTGTTGTCTGTATTTTAATTTTCATGGCACTGTTGTACTCCCTTTTTTTGGTAATTGAAGTATCTTTGTTAAAAAAAATAAGCATTGACGTTTGAATTTGATTTTTCTTTTTTAAAATAACAATTTCTTAAATCAAATTAAAATTAGTTTTTGAGAAAGTAGTAGTTTATTTCAGATTTTATATCTAATAAAATAAATTTTTAGGAAGGGATAAAACTTATCTTCCGTTCATGATGTTCACTATCTAGCCCAATCAATATATGCAGCATATAAACACCTCAACAGCCTGCTCAATTTTGCCCTTCTTCCTCTCCGTCAAAAGAATTTGGTTAGGATATTCATTAAAATGATAAGCTCTTCCAACCCACTAGATATGAACGATCTAGATCATCATATCAAGAAGAAATTTGGATTGGGTGTTCATTAAAATTGCTGGAGGAGGATGCAATGAATCCCAGAGAAGAGAAGACAAATAAGTTACGCTTATGACTTGTGAGAGTTACTTTTCATCTATGCTTATATGAAAATTGACTTCTCTGGTTTTTACTTGCCCGTGTATTACTGTTTTATGATACATATGCCCAGCACCAACCCCCAACGTCTGTGGCTACAACTTTATTAGTGTACATGTTTTGAGCAAGCACTCCACGTGTCTGGGTTTTTTTACTTCTAAAATGCTTTTTGCCATCTACCATTTTTTTATTTTTTCTCTAAAATTATCACATTATATAAATAATAAATATGTATTATTAATGACATCCATATCTTAAGTTATTCTGTACTTGGTCCAAAATGATAGGAGCCCAAATGCATTACACCTTTTTCATTGTAATAAAAATATATATTATACTCATGAACCGTGGATTCACATGCTTTCCGAGCAAAAAATCCCAAGTTAATGTCCAAAAAAAATCCCCAGCCTCAAAAAAGCGTAAAGATAAATGTAATTCCATAAGGCATTGGGTGCAATTTGGTAGTTGTATTTGAATTTTTTTTTTTTTGATGAATCTAATGGATATGTGATTCTCTCCACTATTTTATCCTAATTATCATCTAACTAATCTCCTAGGGTCAGCATAAATCATAAATTGTTATTTACATATATTATTTATATAATTACCAAAATGAAACATATTCAATATTTCTCAACAAACTCAAGGATAAATAGCCCAAACTAGGAAGGCTCCTGATATAAGCACTGACAATTTCACTTTTAAACAAACATTCTAAAGGCTCTGAAAGCTACAATTGTGCACATTAAGTAATTTATATAATTCGTTGACATGGCTACAGTATTTTTTAGCAACAACATTAGTACGTAAGATAAGGGAAAAAGGGTGAAAAGTACAACCACGGGAGATTCAGCTCTAACAAGCAAGCTGAGCCACAGATCAAGCAGTTTAAAATGGCTTTAGATTTTGAAACCAGAGAAAAATAGAACCAATTCAGCAGGCCCATCACGAAAAACCACCCCTTTTTTAATTGATGAGCCCAAAATGTCAGCTGCCCAAAATGGGCCTGGCCCAAAGTGCTTCTCTTTTTAGTATGGGCCCAACAGATCTGGCCCAATATGTTTTTTTAATTTAGAAATTCCTGGCCAGGAATTTATTATTATATGTATGTATGTAAAATTTTTTTAAAAAAAAATACCAAACAAATCCCCTCGTCCGTTAGAATTGCTTTGTTAGATGTGATCTCCTTGATGTTTGAATTTTTGAAATTAAACTTTAGTGCCTCGTTTGGTATGGTGGAAATGGGAGAGTAGAAATGGAATTGGAATTGAATTCCATGATGTTGGCATGTTTGGTATGATGGAATTACAATTTCATGTGGAATTCAATTCCACCTAAATACCCAATTTTAATTCCATATCCAAACATATGGAATTCATTTGGGTTCAATGGAGTCCAATTTTTTTGGACCAAAATATCCTCCCTTATGCAAAATAGTCTTTTTTGTTATATTTAAAAAAATCAACATTTATAAAAAAAGATATGGATTCCATCTTCATTTCCATGATATACCAAACATACTTTTAAACCCTATTTCCATTTCTATATTTATATTCATCAAAATGAATTCTTCGTACCAAACGAGCCATAGGTTATCCACGTGCAAGTAGCTTTGTCATATGTGATCTCCTTGATGTTAGAGCTTTTGAAATCAACCTTTTATTTTAATTTTTTGGGTGGGGAAATGACGCCATTTCCCTGCTCTTGTTTGTAGGACAAAATTAAACAATTACAGCGAAGACTTTGTCCTGTTTCGGTTGTAGCTAGTGGGCGGGTTTTGTCGTTGATCGAAGTTTCAGGTAGGCGAAGGGAAAAGTTGGCTGGGAGACACACGTGATCATGGGAGCTTCAATGCTTCCAGATCTGGCTACGGCAAAAGTTCAAAGTTCGAATTTAGTTTTTGTTTTTTGTCTGATTGATTAATGGATCTCGCAGGTCAAAAAAATTCCCACGCTTTCAACTTACAACCTCGATCAACAATTTGTTAGTAGAACAACTTGTAAAATTTGCCTTTAATTTTAACTCCAGAACCGGAAGCAAAACTAATTTACATTTTAGTCACTATATCAGCATATATTTTCCATACAACTGTTTTCTTCTAATAATTGACCATTGGGCTTCATCTGAACATGCAGTGAGTTATAACGGTACCGGAAAATATATTTCGATATCTTGAAATATTTTTAAAATACATCCGGCACCCTTGAATTGTAATACGAAATGAAGTGTGAAACATTCCAAAACAGAAAGCGACGGATTCGCTCCTTCTCCCAAAAAGCATCACTGACATTCCTTTTCTAGGAAAGCGAAGGACCAACTGTGCATTTAAAGTTACCATTACAGTATGCAAAGAATCCCAGAGAATGTATTTATTATTGGCATATAATTTTTTAAAGATATACCTATATTTTTAATGAGCCTCCATGTGAAACCTTGAGGTTTGAATAATTATAAACTGACGCTTCTTAGGCAGAACAATTGTATGTATCTATCTGATGTGTAGCTGAAGAGAGAGAGGGAGTTGGCGACTTCATTGGAATGTGACAGAATAATTGACAGCTGGGCAGGAAACGCAAAGGCAGAATCCCGTGTTTTATGTTTATTTTGAACTTTTCACAAAAATAATTAGTTTAAAATTAATTTGCATGCATGATGATATATTAAAAATCAACTTTAGAAGATTCAAAAGTGAAAAAAAAAAAATCAAAAGTTAGAAGCTGTTTTTTTTATTTGATGAACGGCATCCCCTAGTAACCCTAAACCACTCTGAAGTTGATATTGCTCTTATTTGTAACAATGTTAGCAAGAGCTAAACGCATGTTTAACAGTGTTTTTCTGCAAAATGAAGTAATCTTCTCCGTATATTCACCTCAGCTTGCGTAAAAGTATTTCTCTACATCCTTTTCAAACTGGCATATTTATTCATTTTAAGGTTTGAAGCACAAAGGATCTCCATGTCTCCCATCAAGTACTATTCTCATGCTTTTAGCTGGATCTTGGCTGAACTATAGTTGCGCCCCACTTCTATTCAAAGTACACACTCCCCACCTGCACATGGATAAATAATAATCACACTTATAACTAATTCTCTCTCTGTTTGCTTTTATCTCTAATTCAATAATACTATATATGATTTTCTAAATGTCACTTCTTGTTGTTATTATTAAGATTATTAGTATTGTGACGGTGCACGTAAGCCGAGATAAAACCATTTTGAAATCTGTAAAAACCATCTCGAAATTCATAAAAACCATCTTGAAATCCGTAAAACCATTTCGAAATCCACAAAATACCTCGAAATCTATAAAATCCATTCTCCCAACGGAGTTCCCAAACACACACATTATTATTATTATTATTACTACTGCCCCTCAATGCTTGTCTCATTTCAACCCCGACAACAGGGTCAAATTAATCTTTTGCAGCACCCCATACTCCTCCTCCTCCTCAATTTATTTAAGCCATCGTATGCTCCACTCTCTCCACTGGATTCCCTCCAGCCCCAGCCATGGCTTCCATGCCCCCGTCCTCCTTCCTCCTCCTCCTCCTCTTCCTCCTTGGCCTCTCCTCAACTATGGCCAATAAGACTTGCATCGTTCACATGAAACACCATGACAGGCCTTTCTTCTATCCTACTTCCCATTATGGCTACTCTGCCAATCTCCACTCTCCCCCCACTTCTTCTTCTGCTTCCCATTCTCTGCTTTATGCGTATACCTCTGCTTACATTGGCTTCGTTGCTTCCCTCGACGCTACTGAAGCCGACGCTCTCCGAGCATTCGACTCTGTTCTTGGTGTTTACAAAATTCACACCACCCGAACCCCGGAGTTCGACACCGGTGTATGTCCCGAATCTAAGAGTTTCGACGATACCGGAATGCCAGAGATCCCCACCCGGTGGCGTGGAGAGTGTGAAGCGGGTCCCGATTTCAACAAATCTCTCTGCAACAGGAAGCTCATTCGCGCTCGTAGCTTCTCCATAGGCTTCCGAAAAGAAGAGATCAAGGCACAAGCTGATGTGGCGATTGATGAAGAGGGAAATGTGTCCAATACAGGCAGCAAGTCAGAGGAAACTGACGATGAGGATCAGAAACAAGGGCAGGTTGGTAATGATAAGAAGGGGTGGTTATTAGGCATGGTTGTTCAAGTTTTTTGGCTTCTTCTCCAGGTCGCTCTGCGCCTCGTCAAGGCTTCTAAACTTGGCATAAACTACGGAGTTTTCAAACTTGAAATTCCATTACGTGCTCTCTGGGGCGATGCTGGTGCTTGAGAAGAAGGGACTCTGACATTAAAAGAATCCATTCACTGTCTCCATGGAATATTAGTGTCCACCGACTTCTTCTCCACTTTCTCTTCCATTGATGTTCTCATGGGTGGATCGGCCGTTTGTTCATGCCCAGCTAGTATCTATGCCCCCTTAAATAAGTATCTAGTTTTTTTTTATATGAAGAGAGAGCTCCAAGGCTCAAAATAAAAGTATTACGCTAGTGGGGGGAGTTGAATCCCAGAACATCCTTGGAGAACAGCTATGAGGCGGACATGTGTCATGAACTGTAGAATATGGTATATGTCTCCCTTTCCATGTATCTCAGCTCAATCTAAACCTTTTAATTAGTAGCATATGGCGTTCAGCATATGGCGTTCTTCTAGTTGCACTTGGTATTTAAATCAGTAACTCGAAGATAAAAAAAAATTAAAACCTAAACTCTCGGTGAATCTGAAACAAAATACAGAATACTGGTGTTAGAAGTAGTTGTTCACTTCTATCCGTCCTGTTTCGGCGCTTCGAAGGAGCGCTTGGTTCCCCATCTTTATCCACGATTCTTCCCTGTTACCGATGGTCCAGTTACATCATCAACTCTAAAACCAAACGTGGGTCCCACCTAATATGTAATGACCAGCTCCCCCAGTCCACGGATCCGTGTTGAGCTTTTCTGTATTTTTTTAATAGAACCTGGAATTCATTAAACAATAAGGGACTGCGACCATGGGGGAACGGCAAACACCGATCTGTTATTATATTACGACCTGTGCTGTGCGGCGGAAACAGACGGCTTTACCCATCTAAAGAAAAAAGAGAAATGCGTCCCATGTGTAATGACGGATCTGGCCTCAAACTAATGTAATTTTAAATTCTTTTAGGAAATATATGAAATCTTGTGGTCGGTTGGTTATCCTTTTGAATGAGGTGGCAGGTGGGTATCAGTTATCGCCTTAACCAACACTTTATCTACAGCATGGTTGGATCTAGTTTGCCTATGCACTGCTACATCTATGTTTGCCCCCTCTAAATAATCATGGCAGATAAATATATTATAGGGTGAATATTTTATTTAGATATATTTATAACTCATCATTTTAATTTTTCAATATATAATTTTATTTTTGATTTATTACGTGCTGATTTTATTTTAATGTGTTGTAGTATATATTAAATATGAATAAAATTTGAAATATTTTAAATTTTAAGATAAAGTTAATGGAATTTAAACTTTTACTTTATGTATGCAGGTAACGATGTGTCAGCAAAATGGAGGGTCCAGCTTCAAAACTCCTTACATAAAATTTGATTAATAGCCAATTACAGGATGAATTACAACCACGTTCGATAGTGCTTTTATACATGTATGTATTGGAAACAAGAAATATGATTTTTTTTATGTGTAATAATGATACCAATTACAGCCAATGATTAATCCACTTATAACTAATTCTCTCTGTGCTGCTTGTATCTCTAATTCAATAATACTATATATGATTTTCCAAATATCACTCGTTGTTATTATTAGTTAAACAATTTCTTGTGGCTATAGGCTTATGTTTCTTTGTCATTTATTTAGGTTTATCCTTTTATGCGTCCTCCCCCCCTTTTGTCAATACAGAGAACATTCAACCCCCCTTTTGTCAATACAGAGAACATTCAAATTAAATTACAAACAAGAGTACAAACATTAAGAAGATACCAAAGCAGCAAATACCCTAAAGAAACAAGCTAACTCAAACAAAAATCAACAACAGAAAAAATAAGCATTAAAAGTTGAGCATTACAACAAGAAATGATTCTAATAATAACTATTAAGAAAACTTTTAACTACGATGGAGTTTGATAAACTCTAATAAAAAGGTAAGACGTGCTCTTCCCTTTTTATCATATCCTTTTGCATAAATAAATCTAAAGCACACAAGAAGTGTTCCAAATTTTAGTTAAAAAGCATATGGCTTTTTAAAGCATTTATTCTAGTTGCAATTGGAATTATACATCAATATTTAGAAAATCCACAACACTAATTTTAAAGTATTTTTTACGTAAGTATACTCTTAAAGTATTTCTTTCAGTAATAACGTGTACCCTACATTTAAAATATCATGTGCTATTAGAAAAAATATTTTAGTATGTTTAATAGCTAGCCAGTCAAATTTTTTTGCTTATAAAATTCTAGATTTAGCATTTGATATATAATTGGGTTTTGAAATTGAGATTTACGCGGAATGGAACTGAAAATTTGTCTAAAAGTTTCATTATTCTTGTCGGCTATTACACTTTAGAATGCTTTTGTGGTTATAAATACAAGTCATATTTCGAAAAAGTTTCTCTAAATTTTCTTATACAAAAATCATTTTGTTGACATTTTCTTTTACGGAAAAATAATTTTTAAATTTAATAAATGAAATCAGAGTTAATATTGAAAATTCGTGGCAAGATTTTAAAATTGTAAGAATACAAAATATTTTAATTCCTTTCCTAATTATATAAAATGATTACAATTAAGTAACTTGTAATAAGAATATAAGGAAAATATTATTTCGTTTATAATTATTATATATTTTTTAGGATTGACCGATTAAAGTCAACGTTCAATACAAATTGAAAATTTGATAGAAAAAAATTATAGGAAATAAATATATCAATTTTCAAGAATTAATATTAATAAAATATATCAAATTTCATTTCTTTCCTTCTTTTTTGCCCCGCTTCTTCTTGGACATGGTGACGTGTAGACCAAAGACATGTTAGGAGCACCTCCAGGTCACCCACTCACTGTGACCTTTCGTTTTGTTGCCTTGGGGCATTGACGGTATTGGTGAACTAACCGGAGCCGGAAATTGTTTTTTTCAAACATAAATTTATTTATTTTTGGTTAAAATATAACTTTATCATAATTTCAGTTTAGTTTCTTAATTTGTGAAGTACATTTTTTATTTTTCTAACCCAAACAATTTTCTTTCCATAAATTTTTATGTTAATCATTATTATGCTAAAAATTCAAATTTAATATGTTAGCTTTCATAAATATTTTATAAATATTTAAATGTTTTTTTATATTTTATTACCCGTTGTGGGAAGCGTGATATAGAACCCGAACAAAGATTTTAGAGATCAGATCTGAGAAATCCACCAACCCCACTGTTAATCTCGACCGTCCATTTCAACTTTTAAACCTATTAATACCCCCTCTCGCTCTATCATCCTAGCTACTCTTCTCTTCCCCTTACTCTGTTCCCACACGGAGGATTTCTTCTCTCGCCGCCGCCGTCATGGCTTTGGTCGTCGAGAAAACCACCGGTGGCCGTGAGTACAAGGTCAAGGACCTTTCTCAGGCCGACTTTGGCCGCCTCGAGCTCGAGCTCGCTGAGGTCGAAATGCCCGGTCTCATGGCTTGCCGTGCTGAGTTCGGCCCTTCCTAGCCTTTCAAGGGCGCCAAAATCACCGGTTCCCTCCACATGACCATTCAAACTGCCGTTCTTATCGAAACCCTAACTGCTCTCGGAGCTGAAGTGCGCTGGTGCTCCTGCAATATCTTCTCCACTCAGGATCACGCCGCCGCCGCCATCGAACGTGACAGTGCCTCCGTCTTCGCTTGGAAGGGGGAGACTCTTCAGGAGTACTGGTGGTGCACCGAGCGTGCCCTTGATTGGGGTCCTAGCGGTGGTCCCGATCTGATTGTTGACGACGGTGGTGATGCTACCCTCTTGATCCACGAGGGTGTGAAAGCTGAAGAGGTTTATGCCAAGACTGGTCAGGTGCCACACCCGTCTTCTACTGACAATGCCGAGTTCTAGATTGTTCTCACTATTATCAGGGATGCGTTGAAGACCGATCCTTTGAGGTACCACAAGATGAAGGAGGGACTCGTTGGTGTCTCTGAAGAGACCACCACTGGTGTTAAGAGGCTTTACCAGATGCTAGCTAATGGAACTCTTGTGTTCTCTGCCATCAATGTCAACGACTCTGTCACCAAGAGCAAGGTAACTATCACTTACAATTTTTAGTTTATTTTTAGATCTGTTTCAGATTTGAAATTTGTTTACTTTATAGCATCTAAAAGGTCGGCTTGAGAGTCAATTCTTCAGATCTAATGAGTTTGAACCTTCGTACGCTTCGCAATAAAATTTTCGTACTTGTGGAGCATTAGATCTATCACATGGCCTATGTTTTCTGGTGGTTCTGGTTCCAATTTTTATGCGTTCTGTCGGTTTTGCTTCTTATTTTTAGAAGATCTGTAGTTTTGGAAAACAAAAGATAAATTTAGCAATTGAATTTTGAATATACGGAGCTCGAATGTTGGAGCATTTTGGAGCCAAAAGTTTAACAATATTTTTTCGCAAAATGAGATGATCTCCTTCCTATATTTATCTCGACTTCCGTAAAAGTACTTCTCTGTCGTGTTTCCAGACTGCCACAAGATCTGTTTGATAGGGTAGACTAGTAGAGCATGTAGTGTAAACTAAAATTTGTGATGTAGGGCAGTTAATTCTTGGGCCAATGTCACGTGTACGATGATTTTCATTTTGATTGCAATTGAGTTCTTGTGACTTACTTTTTTGGGTACATGGTGAGATGGTGGATGGATCTAGTTATAATCAAGTCTTGTTTCATGTTTTGTTATTTTCTACTAAAAATTTAATTCACTCCTTACTCTTGGAGATTTCAGTAGACCAATTTGATAGATGTCTGCTTTGCTTTGTGTTTGTTTAACAGTTTGATAATATGTACGGTTGCCGCCACTCTCTCCCTGATGGACTGATGAGAGCCACAGATGTTATAATTGCTGGGAAGGCCGCCGTTGTGTGCGGTTATGGTGATGTCGGCAAGGGCTGTGCTGCTGCCTTGAAGCAGGCTGGTGCTCGTGTGATTGTAACCGAGATTGATCCCATTTGTGCCCTTCAAGCTCTCATGGAAGGTCTCCAAGTTCTGACCCTTGAGGATGTTGTTTCTGTTGCTGGCATTTTCGTCACCACCACTGGCAACAAGGACATCATCATAGTTGATGACATGAGGAAGATGAAGAACAATGCCATTGTTTGCAACATTGGTCATTTCGATAACGAAATTGATATGCTTGGACTTGAGACATACCCGGCGTGAAGCGCATTGCAATCAAGCCTCAGACAGACAGATGGGTCTTCCCTGAGACCAACACTGGCATCATCGTGTTGGCCGAGGGACGTTTGATGAA
>JANTPZ010008042.1:0-15397 GCA_025593235.1 Vachellia pachyceras | reverse complement strand
CCAGAGGAAGTATAGAAAGACAGAAACTTACAGAACAAAGTTAAGATCGAGGATTGAGAATAAGCTGAACAAGAAAATCAGCATTCTCAGGCTTAGACACAAACCTCTTTGGTCTGTAAAATTGATAGGGTACCGATTATTATGGGATAATGAGTGATAATGGATTACTGATAACTTTGAAATGCATGATTCAACGGGAAATCTCATTCATTGAGGACTATCCTTTTCTTTTTCTTGAGAAGTTTCCTTATAAGTTATTTTGTAGAAGTAATAAGTATAAAATTTTCTGTAGATTATAAGGCTTGAGTTTGCCCATTACGACTACAAATCACGGAACACCATACCGGTCAAGGACTTTGCACTCTCCATGGTCGCTTCAGCTGACATGAATCATCTAGGCAGGTTGCTTGATCGGGTTGAAGAATTAGGTGATGACCCACGTTTTAGAGAAGAACGAATTACATTTGAGGAGTTCAAAAGCTTTGCAGAGCTTAGAAGAAAATTATTAACGAGAGATGATTTTAAACGAGCTGCATCACATGTATGATCATTATTTTCCATATCATCCCTTGATGGTAATTTGAGTGGTACTTTGCATTAAAATGAATAATGTACTTCTCATATTAAGCATTGACAATTTTGTAGAGGGGAGAAGAGAGGTTTCTCAGTTGTTTTTGGTACATAGCAAGGAGGCTTTACACTGTGTAAATGTTAATTCGTCTGGTATTGTTGATTAGATATTAACATTCCTTATATGATTAGTATTGATTTCCATTATTGCAACTTGACAAACCCTGTATATGAGAATGTATACTTATGAATATTAGTGTTAATTCATCCTTCTCCTACTACAAGGATCACATCGTTGTTTATTTCAGATGATAGTATCCCCGTGCAACGCACGGGATCACGTGCTTGTTTTTCATTTAATTATCTAAATTTGATATGAACAAAAATGCAAGCAGCCCTCTGCCCTCGTCTCTCCCTTCCTTGCATTCTCCTTGCGTGTCTGTCTCTCTGCATCGTCCTCTGCTGCAGAAAACGTTTACTCCAAGAACATTAAGAATTTGAGAGAACAAGGGTTGGGTCGAAAATGACTTAGGCCGAATTGTGGAGTGTTGGGTTATATTAACCCTACAGCATCCGGTTCCTCTCATCTCTGTTCACCATCGCTTCCCCAACATCCTGCAGAATTACGACACGTGACAATTTCAACTCGTTCTTCACCCTTTATCTCAGTCGCTTATCATACTTTCTGTGTCGTGCTCGAACCCCTCTGCATCCCATCCTCTCCTCATTTTCTTGTTCGCTTATCATACTTCTTCTAGCTCTACTTTTAACATACAAACTATTTATTACTATTTCTCAATGGATTTTCAGCTGCCGGCAAGATAATACAAATAATAGTGTTTCACTGCCTTTGGTGATGGGGAGTGAGGTTGATGCAGTAAAGGATGCCCAAATAGTGGATGCCCGGGCAAGAAACATCAGTCACAATGTGAGGTGTACAGAATGTGGGAGTCAATCCATCGAAGATTCTCAAGCAGACATTGCGATTCTACTCAGAAAGGTATCGGTACTTGTAATTTCTAATTTAATTTCAACGTGGGGATGTTAAATATGTGGTATGAATGGGCCAATATGAATCTTATGCAGGGTTGTTTTTTTATGAACTAATTCATTATTGATAGACTTCAATGGTTTGAACCATATGTTTAGAACATCTACTTGTTTCCAAGATCTAAGTTGAAAGAAATGGGTGCATGATTTTCACAAATTTGATGAATTAGTGTGTTGGGAGGTACTACTCAGATTGTTTCCAGTATGCAACCTTATGAGTAACATGTAACAGTAAAGCTTTGATTTTATTAAACCCATCTCATGTGAGTTGCCATTTCGTTATTTGTTTCAATTGCCTGTCAATTTGCTTTGCCTTATCATAGTATTTCAATCCTATTTTCTAGGTGAAGTTGGCATTCCCATCTTTGTTATCAAGTTACTTCTCATTTTCTTTAGCTCTTTCGTGCTTATGTTGGCTTTGAGATTTAACTTAAATTGCCTTCCATGTTTCTTCCTAGAAAAAACGTATGCTTAGCTTTTATAAGACAGACAGGCTTCCATCTCCTCCCTCTTCAACCCTCTTTTCTCTTGAATTTTAGTGGGTTAAAGAGATTCAATTTCTCATTTTTATTAAATTATAAGATTCTTTCTTATTTCGCTTTTTTCACCTCTAGTCTAAGGCACTTGGTCATATGTTAATTTTTAAGAGGAAATCTAAGTGTTAACTGATCTCTTGTCTTTGAAAACCATGCTGATCAAGTTCTCGAAGTTGCTTTCCAATTCTTGTTGTGCGTTTTTTCATCTTCTTCTGCTCATTTTTTTAAATTATTAGTCAACCATGAAAGTCAATGGCTTTCTGCAGCAAGCCTTTGTGACGTATAGTAATCCCTATGATTTTTATTATTTTGCAGTTAATTCGTGACGAGATTCACAGTGGGAAGACAGACAAGGAGATATACAAAAAGCTGGAGGAAGAATATGGAGAGACTGTACTGTATGCACCAAAGTTTGATTTGCAGACTGCAGCTTTATGGCTATGCCCTGTAAGTTTTCTCAGGAGGGTAAAGAAACACTTGAAATTGAAACTTATTTTAATCTGATTCATATTCCATTCTGATTCCAAAATAACTTTGTTCTCTGGGAATAGCTCCTAGTTGCAGGTGGAGCTGCTGGAGTATGGGCTTACAATAGGCATAGGAAGAAGACTAATGTTCATATCATGGCTTTGAACCTTATCAGAGGTGTTCCATTGACCCCAAAAGAAAAGGAAACCATGCTTGATCTCCTCACACCACCTCCATCTCAGAACTCAAGAACTCCCTTCTGGTGGAGGAGATGGCGAGGTTAACGATCTGCTTCTCTGTCGCCTTTCGGGATTTGGATAATTTAGATGTAGTCTAAAAAGTACCTACTTTATAAATTGGTCTTATCTAAACTGCACCTATATGCTGTTTAAAAGGTCTTTGTGCTGTGTGGTCTAAAAATCACTTTTTGCACTAGTGGTTTTAGTTAGAGACTCTGAAGAACATAATTTCCCTCAAGGACAAAAGATGTTATCAGTGTTTCGGGAAGAAACTACTATATATAATGTAGTCTTTCGCGTTCCCTTCCCCTGCTTTTATCTGTATCGTTTGTTTCTATGGTTTGTCCTAAGATAAATACATGTCAGTAGTATTTGTTTCTCTCTGTTAATTTATCCTAGCCATGTAGTCTTCTAGATTTTCCACATCAAGGGAACCTACGTACTACTTTTGGTTTTAAATATGAGACCTCTTTTCTAATTTAATTTTTGAACTGCAAAAGTTTTTTTATATTTAGGATCAGAGGGAGTATTATTCAATATGATAACATTCTAGAAAACATTATTGTACTTGTTTACATCAACGTTTGCAGAGCCCAAACGTACGTTCAACGGTGTTTTTCACAAAACGATATAATCTCCTTCACATATTTACCTCGGTTTACGTAAAAGTACTTCTCTATTATGTTCTCAAATGGGCCCATTATTGTGGTATCATTGTAGCAATAAAGTAGCTTCAAAGGAATTCTTAAATATGACTATGTATGGATATGTAGATTGGAACTTCATGTGAGGTTACGTTCAGGATGAATTATGAGTTTTTAAATTAAGCTGCATTAAATTGAATTAATCTTTGACTATTAACATGTAAAAGCCTTCTAATTGCATCAACATTTGCAGGAAATCTTATGCAGCCAATTTGAAAGACTGAGAGGAATAAAGTAGGGGGCAGCTCCTTTATGAATCATTATTTAAAATTTATGAATGGTCATGGCTGTGGCCCTACATTAGTAACCATATGCAGCATAAAAAACAAGGAAAGGAGGAGGGGGGGAAAGGTCAATATGTTTCAAAAAAGAGTTATATGGACAAAACATTAAAGATTCATTGTCATCATGACCTGAATCAAGAGGAGGAAAAAAGATCAATATGTTTTTATATAGAAAAAATTAGATAAATTTTACGTACCAGTACTCTAATTTAGACACTGATGCTTCCACGTTTAAAAATTAAAAAATTAACAAAATAAATTAAATAATAAAATTCTGGGAAATTACTATGTATGATTTTAAAACATGTCATATTTACAAATTACTTGCAATATATTTTATATAGATAAAAAACCTTACACTTCATTCATCCCGCCTTAAAATTTAACAATTTTCTAATTGTATCACTATTTAATATACAACATACTTTAAGAAGATAAAATCAATATAATAATAAATAAATTATAAGGTGAAATGAATGATTAGAATAATATGTTCATATGAAAAACTCTTTACCTCATGAATAAGATTAGAATAATATGTTCTTAAATATAACATATAAAATTAATCAATTAGAGGATTTTGGTTTGGTCATATCTCATATCCTAAATATAAGGGCTCATTTTCTCTTGTTGCTCATTAAATTTTTCTTACTCATAATACCTTTGTTTAACATTAAAGTCTTTTCATATCTACATATTAAATTTTAATCATTAAGCGGCAATCATTTTTTTTAAAAAAAAAAGAGTCACAAATTTTCTACACTTTAATTATAAATAATCAGCTTGCCTATTTTTTGACTCTATGAAATAGTTAAGCCAACTAGACCAGCAAGGGCAATAAATATGCAACTAATACTCCCTTCTTGCCATTTTCAACTCTTTCACGCGGTGATACTCTCAATTTAATCATTAAATCTGTTTTTAAAATAAAAATAAATAAATTTACCCATTGTTAAAACAGTAAATTACTACCCCAATTTAATTTCAGGCTTACATAACTAATTTATGCAATTAATTAAATTAACTAAATTAATTATCTATAATAAATGTACGTTTATTTTTTTGAAAGTACTCTTTTTAATTATGAGGGATGTGTATGGTAATTGACTAATTGTACGTTGATTAATTTTATATCTAATTTCTATAAACCAATCAGCTAAGTGGTTGTTCCGGTATAACATAACAAACTAATGTTTGAATTTCTCATTAAAAATGTGTGGATGCAGTATTTAATAAAAATAATAAAATTGCATCAAATTTAAAACATGCACAATAATAAAAAAATCAATTGATTCTCCCACTCACGGTGATTATAAATATATGAATATATAAACAACTTTTTTAATTCCCACCTCCACTCACTCCGGCCCCTCCTCGTCCCAGTTCTTGCGACTTTGAGAGAAGCCATAGAAGTTCTGAACAACACGGCGCAGTTAAATCGTGACACTGCATTCGTTGAACCGTAGCTCAGTAATATGCGCACCTAACTCTGTCGATAAATTATTAATGTCACACACAGCCGTCCAAATGGGTGCTTCATTTAAGGCATTGAGCCAACAGCTCAGGCTTCTCCTTTTTCATAAACGGTCCCTTGTTTCAGCTTCTTGTGATTCATTAGCTCCCTCTTCCCTCTCTCTCCCATCGTATCCCGCATACCCAAGGTTTTCTTTCTCGCAGTTTCGGTTATATTCATGTGGGTTTCTCTTCTTTCTATTTTTCTACCTATTCTTTGGTTGCTCACGATCAGACTATGGTTTTAATTCCCATCCCCCCCCCCAATCCCAAGTTCTCCTTTTTGGAAATGCTTCGTTACGTCATCTGGACACTTAGAAATGTCTCCCGTGATTGTAGGGGCTAGAATGTATTCTAAAGTTGCTTCTGTTGTCTTTACCAGACGGACAACTACTTGGCTGCTTTTTATTGCTAATTATGTTGTAATTTGTCTATCATATGGTCTGTTTGGATGCATTAATTCAAGTTGTTTTAGTTGGGTTTGCAAGCTAACCTGAAGAACGACCAAATCAGTTATCTGCTCAACTATTTGCACAATTTTTGTTGTTTGCTATGGGTACAAGAGAGTTTGGCTGGGCCCTTCATTTGTTTGCAGTGAATTCAGTGAGGTTTGGAATGTGATATGTGAATCTATTGTTTCTTCTTAAAGTTCAACATAGATGACATTAGGCGAAACAGATGTAATTTTGTGATCCTGTGGCTTATAGTGTTACAAGCTACCACCTGTCTTTTACGCATAAACTTCAAATTTAGATTTAGTCTTCAAACCCTTGATTATCTACTTATTTTGGTGATTGCCTTTGGGATCTTGGGTTTTAACTTTTAAACTTTGAAAGATCGCAGAGTTCCTTTGGGTGGACCAATTGTACATGCATTGATTTATTTCTGGATGGTGTTGTAAATTTTCTGTTTTTGTAATTTTATAATGAACCTGTTTAGAGATGAACTCCAGCAAGTTGAGATTTAGATTGACTTTCAAGGCAATATTGCAGTAATGATGTAGTTTTACTGGAGGGATAGAATGACCATCTTGGTTCTGAACAACAATTAGTTTGTTGAGCAGTCATTTTAATGGATAAAGATCTTTTCTGGTCATTCAGTTTACATGAAGGAGACACCATCCTCCAGAAGGTTAATTGATTGTTATATCCGTTTGATGCAGCATCACCTTCTGCATTCATGGAGATGGTCACAGCAGTTGCTAATCATGGGCTTGCAGCTTATGACAGTGTTGCCATTAGAGCAGATGAAAAGACCTATAGTTACAAGCAACTCATATCTTCTGCACAGGAGATATCAAATCTCTTATGTGGAAATGACATGAAATCAGTGAGTTACATCTGATAATTTATTTACTGTTAATATTATAGACATTATCTGTGAAAATAGTTATTTGTTTCTGGTCATCATCCAGTTGAAGACAAGTTGAACAGTTAGTCTGTTTATTGGCATTCATGATTATTTAAGTATGCTATTGCTAAAATCCAGGGAAATATTGGTGGAGCTCGAATAGGAATTGTAGCTAAACCCTCTGCTGAGTTTGTCGCTGCAATGCTAGGGACTTGGCTTAGTGGTGGTGTTGCCGTGCCACTTGCACTGAGCTATCCAGAAACAGAGTTATTGTATGTGATGAATAATGCTGTAAGCTCTGGAAACCCTCCTTTTTTATGGCATCTGTTTTTCTTTTATATATGGACATGTCTTATTTACTATCTAAACAATGCACTCAAACCTATTCTACTAATTTCATTTCACATTATCCCTGCTATGCTATCTTTTGTTTATTCAATCGTATAAAAATTTTATGATAATTTGGTTATAGGATGTGTCGGCGATATTGAGTACTGAAGATCATAGTCAAATAATGCAAAATGTTGCCAATAAAAGCTCTTCTCAGTTTTTTCTTATTCCTGCTGTTCCCAATAAATCTTTGGAGAATAGCAGCGGTGAAGATTCACAAAATAGAGAAATGCAGGAAGAAAGAATTCATCAGGGGAATATCAAAAGAACAAGTAAGGAAAACAATGTCTTGGCTTCAAAAATGACCAAAGTGGAGACTCTTGATGGCAGTATCAGAACATTTGATGTGACATTTTTTCCCCTCATTTTAAGGTGAAGATCCAGCATTGATATTGTACACTAGTGGGACAACAGGTAAACCAAAGGGAGTCGTTCACACACATCGGAGTATCAGTGCTCAGGTTTGCATATCATGTTATATTTGGTTTAAATATCAAAATTCACAAAAACAGCTGTTTATGGTTTATTTTGATTGAAATGTGTCCTGCTTATTTTAAGTTAGTCAATCCAGTTATGTTTCTTTTATTCTCTTTCTCATAATTCTATTTTATTTTATTTTCCAAATTTTACTTGTTTTCAGGTTCAAACCTTGTCAAAGGCGTGGGAATACACATCTGCTGATCAATTTCTGCACTGTCTACCTCTCCATCATATCCATGAAAACTTTAATGTTTATTTTCGCAGTGATTTATATAATTTGATTAAGCATATTATCATCTCTGGTTTTTTGTTGGAGATTATACTATTATGATTTCAATCCTTAACCTGTATTATACATGTTCATGGACTTTTCAATGCTTTGCTGGCCCCACTTTATGCAGGTTCCACGGTAATTTTACTACAAAATGCAATTTTCAATGTTGCTTGCTTCCCAAGCAAAGACAAAATTAGAAAAAAAGCTTTTTTTAATGTTCAAATTACCTCTAAAGTTCCTGAGAATCTAATATCTTACATGAAGGTTGACTTTATGCCCAAATTTAGCGTGAGAGGAATTTGGCAGAGATGGCGTGAGTCCTATCCAGTTGAAGGAACTAAGGCTGAGGATGCTATAACTGTGTTCACTGGAGTAAGTATGATTCTTATCAGTCATGCACTTACCTGTAAGACGTCACTCATCCTCACCGAACCTTGGTTTGTTTATGTATCTAAGCATGCTTTAATAAAGCATAACTTGGTCATTTGATATCATTCAATGTAATGCCTACAAGATTTGGAAATTGCACCTTTTCTTAATTGCTATTAGCAATCAAGAATCAATATTATGTATTCTAGTGTATCTTAAAATTTGTCTTTGTTGAGCTCACTTGATTAGATTACAGGTCCCAACTATTTATACCAGATTGATACAAGGTTACCAAGCAATGGACCCTCAGTCACAAGCCGCTTCAGCTGCTGCTGCTAGGAACTTGCGTCTTATGGTAAGAGAAGACAGAGTCCAGCGCATAAGATATTTTTATTCTAAAAATGTAGATCAGAAAAACTTAAAATACAGATAATTTCTTATTAATTTTTTAATTAAATAACAAAACTTTGACTTTCTTATTGTGAACTTTAGACATGTGGCAATTGATAAGTCCTACCCACCCTTGAAACTTTGTCTCTGTTCCTCTGCATTAGAGCTGATTAATTATTTTTTAAATCTGAAATTTTAAATTTCACATGCATACTTATTCAGATGTGTGGGTCCTCTGCACTTCCTCAACCTGTTATGCAAGAATGGGAAGCCATCACTGGGCATCGGCTGTTGGAGCGATATGGAATGACTGAAGTAAGTATGCTGTGGTTTGAGAACTTATTTGTGGATATTATGGAGGTGCACATGCCATTTGTTTTACTGGTGTCATTTGCTCTAATATTGGCCTTCTTCCCTTAACATTAACCTAATTGTGTTAATCTGATAAATCTAGTTTGTCATGGCAATATCAAATCCCTTGAAAGGTGAGCGGAAGGCAGGCACTGTTGGCAAACCTTTTCTGGGTGTGCAGGTCAGTGAATCCTATTTCTTTCTTGTTTTTTTACTTCTGTTCGTTCCTATGGATGATAGAATTGTGATATTCCATTCCACTGTGGAAGAATGTATGTGATAGGTGAGGTAGATGAACAACATACAAGAGGATTTTACTGACTAATGGCTGGGAAAAAATTTCAACTCTGGATGTGAAAACTTTGTTTAATATTCTAAAAGCAATTCAATGACATTTCGGCGATGAAGAATAAAATTGGAAAGAAGTTATGATATGAAATATGGGAAAATGTATTCTAGGAGGAAATGAACTTGCTTTTTGCTTTTTTGTTTTAATTATATTAGAAAAATTGCAAGTTCCCTATTATGGGATGTAACTAGGAAACTAAAGGTACGAGAAGAGTCCCTTAATGTGATTTTTTTTTCTTTGGTATTTATTGTGCATTTTTTTATGTATCATTTGGACAGTTTTATCAAATGAATTTTCATCGTGTCTTTTCTGTACTTATGGCAGGTTAAGATTCTTGCAGATGAGGAGAGTGGAAGCAATATACATAAAGTGGGCGAGCTTTGCATTAAAAGCCCATCGTTGTTCAAAGAATATTGGAAACTTCCTGAGGTACTTGGAGAACATTACACGTTGGTTCTTTGTCAGTTGTGAAATCATCTAAACCAAAATACATATTGACATATTTTTATGCCCCAATAATGTCGCTAGTTAACATATTGCACAGTTCTATGCTCCTACTGTATCACCCTGTTGCTCCTTTCGTATTCGCAAGTCTATTTCTATATTCTCAATTTTTGTCTTTGAAATGAAGGAGTACACTGGCCACCGATGCACTGTACTTCTATCAAACAATAGATAGACTGTTTTTCTGCTCTTGTAAGCTGAATTTTAGTTGAATTGAAGACCAGGACTAGATTAGCCGAGCTTGAAGATGATAAAGATAGAGCATACCAAGCGGAAAATAATATTTCGTTTTTCTTTCTTAAAGAGCAAAAGAAAAGAAGAAAAAAATTCTTTCTTTTCAGCATCTTTTTTGACCTACGCCCTTGTTATTCTTGTGCAGGTGACAAAGGAATCATTCATTGATGATGGCTACTTCAAAACTGGAGATGCAGTTACTATGGATGAAGATGGATATTACATCATTTTAGGACGTAAGAAATTATAGATTTCTCCATGCAAATTGCTCATCAATGTTTACTCCTCTTGAAATGTACCTTTCTGGGTCAGATGGCTAGCTTCTTTCTAACAGGTGTCCATTATATTTCGTTGCTTTGGTGATTGATTATTCTGTCGCTTCTTATGTATTTTTGCGACTCATTCAAGTTTATACTGTCTTGTGCAAAATTCATTATCTGCCTGTTTGATTCAGACTAAGGCGTGGCCTGAATTATGGTTCTTATTTTTAATGAATTCTTGTTTGCATACGAAGTTTGATATGGTATGGACCATCAACTGTTTTATGTTATGAAAAATCAAATACCTACTGAGAAAGAAATGAAAACCCAGATAGTACATGGGTCATGGGTGTAAGGAGGTTCATTTTTTCAGTTGCTCTGAACCTCTAGTATGTGGCATTAATGTCTTGCATTGTCTTATTATGTTCCTGAAAAGTAAATCACGCAGGGTTGAACCATCTCATAAGTCCAGTTGTTTATCAGGTACCAATGCCGATATAATGAAGGTCGGTGGCTACAAGCTATCTGCACTAGAAATTGAGTCAGTTATATTAGAGGCAAGTAGAGACTATGTCCCTTTAAATATACTTTTTCTCTCTTCAAGGGTTTTTAACTTTTTATATAAGCTTTTGTAACACACACACACACAGTCTCGCTCATTTTTTATATACGAAATGAGAAAAGATGGATATTTAGGGAAGATTTAATACTTACAGTCACACTCAATTTTTGTGCAGAACCCAGCTGTGTCAGAATGTTGCGTGTTGGGCTTACCAGACAAAGCTTACGGAGAAGTAGTTTGTGCAATCATTGTGCCAGAGGCTGAGACTAAGAAAAAGAGAGAGGAAGAGTCAAAACCTGCTATAACCTTAGAAGAATTGTCCTCCTGGGCCAAAGACAGACTTGCACCTTACAAGGTATTCCGTCATCTGTCACTGTGCTTTCCATTTATATATAGAAATACATCAATTTTTGCCAATGGCCTTGTAGCCTAGTGGCATAAGAACTCCCAAATTAAGAGCAGTAAGTTCCTGGTTGAATCTCATTTATATCC
Organism: Vachellia pachyceras; assembly: GCA_025593235.1. Lineage (NCBI taxonomy): Eukaryota > Viridiplantae > Streptophyta > Magnoliopsida > Fabales > Fabaceae > Vachellia > Vachellia pachyceras. The sequence goes on along the minus strand of JANTPZ010008042.1, from coordinate 4,029 downwards.
TCAGGCTAATAGTACATGCCCCTTTAATTCAACAATACATCAATCTTCACTGACACCAATTCATTTGATCCTTATATTTCAATGTTACCAGATACCCACTCGATTGTTCCTTTGGGATTCTCTTCCTCGTAATGCAATGGGGAAGGTAAATGGCTTTCACTTTTTAACTGTACAGCATACTTGGATCCTTTACATATACATTTGAAGAATAAGACACAAAAATTTTGTGCTAGAATCACATTAATGTTTCGAATATATTATATATGTATGCAATACTTGAAAAGAGAGAATCCAGATTACAGCAAAACAAAACGACATGCGCTTTTAGACCATGAATTGATCTTGTTCAGAATGCATGTTAATGTGTGCGTGTGTGTGTAAAATTTCAGGTCAATAAAAAAGAGTTGAAGAATTTGCTGGGTTCGGAGCAGTAAATTTTGGTTCGGCGTCTCTCTTCAAGGGGCAAGGCTATTTAATTAGTATTACGAGCGAAAACAACATCTATCTAGTCATCCTCTGTTTTTGTGTTTGCTCATCCTCTGTCTGTTCTCGACTCCTAAATATTTTTCTTGAATTTAGCCATTGAATTTGAAAAATGCATCTGAATAATGTATATTGACACCTCCGCATAAAAGCTCAACAAAATTACAAGGCTGCTCCACTCTTATTTTCTTTTATATAAGAAAATTTAGGTGGGTTGGGTCAAGAGGACTCGCCAGAGTATATCATCAGGCTCAGAGAATGTTTACTGAAGTGTTTACAAATCACCCACCAATAAAATCCTTACATTGGCAATGGGATTAACTCTTTAAAACTAACACAATTCGAGACAAATATGTAAGAGAAGTTGTGTCTTGATTTATGTGAAAATGTTTTTAGAAGTGACTATGGGTGGTTATCAATCACCCCATTAAACTCACCACTTTGTGCTGCAGTGTATTTGAGCTTTTTTACCATGTACACAATCACAGGCACCAAAAATATTAAATAGAATTAAGCATGATTTATGTGAATCGTGATCTTTATTCCAATGAAGAGTCTGGCCATTGTTGGTCAACCGCATCTATTATCTTTAACCGTCTCAATTCCTTAAATTACTTAACATGAAATAAATTGAAACTTGTGAAGTGTTCCTGACATGAAGTACATGTAAAAATTATGATGAACAAGAATGGTTATTGAACTTGAAATGTTGATTCCATTCACTCTTCTCACTTTACAATAACAAAGATCCTCATCTTTTGCTAAGCATTATTATGTTACTGCACTTAATCTTAAAATTGAGGAATGGTGCTTATCATCAATAACAGACCTGAAAGTATCATTGGGCAGGCCATCAATATCCTTCTTTTAACTATTCATATGTTATAAAAGTTCGTCTGAGTTGATAGGAGCTCACTAGGATTAGAGTTGACCTTGAGCTCTGAGAATGCTTACATAGATATTTACACATCTCATATTGGTAGTCGAATTTGAATTCACGATGCTATGAGTTATAATCCAACAACTCCTTATTCAACTAGAATTCTTTTTGGCCATATCCTTTTCTCTGTTTGTACAAGTATTCTTGAGAATAAAAGCGAAAAGGAAAGTTAGAAAAAGAGAAAAAGGAAGAGTCATGTGAACCACTAAACCAAGAAAAGGAAGATAATATCAATATGTGTATATGACCATCTTCGCCAATTAAAAAGAGGTCGATGATGGTGGGATGCGCGGATGTGAGAATAAAATAATGAAGGGACATACCAACGACAAGGAGGTATATGTGAAGTGTTATATGAGCAAGTTGACCCCAATCATGTCTATGAGATATCAGGGAAGAAAGAATCAAAGGAGGTGTTTGCTTGAAGCTTGAGAGAGAGAGAGAGATGGAAGACTCAGAAGCTCAGGAAAGACTGACTAAACGAATAAGGAGGTTGTCAAAGGGAGAAGAAGGGCATGAGGCGGAGACGGAAGCCACAAAAGGGATCAGACTCGTGAGGCTTCAGAAAGGCTTTGTGCTGTGCGAATTCATGGTTCACGATGGCGTCTCTGTAAGTGAATAATGGATCCATCCATGACTGAATCATCAGCTTGAGTTTTAATGGGACTTGATTGAATATATAAATAGGATGGAAGTGGGAAGTGGCATGACGGAGCAATGAGCGCTTTGATGGATGTGATAGGCAACTGGGCGGCCTTCTCCTTCACATCACACGCACAGATCACTGTTCATCTCTCTGTCTCTTTCTACGCAAAGCCCTCCCTCCAGGTTCTTTCTCATCTCTACCTTCTTTCCTTTCCTTCAACTTTTATACATCTTCATATATGTATATATATATAGAGATACACACACACACATATGAAAAGAATGATTCATGTGAATGAATGAGACAGGAAGTGGTGGAGGTGGAAGGGAAGGCGATGGGGAAGATGGGGAAGATGACGTCGGTGAGTGTGGAGGTGAGGAACAAACAAGATGGACAAATGGTTGCGTTGGGGATCATGTGGACGGCAACTTCTCATCCTTCCAACAATAATAAACCACTTCCTTCTAAACTTTAATTCTTATTTTTGTATTATTATATAATTTCTCACTCCTATGATTCCCATCTACTTCCTATATTAATTGAAAGAAAGAAAAAAATCACCTGTTAAAATTTGCCAGTGAAAACATGTTAAAAAAATACAGGGACTTTATATTTAATTATAAAATGTGTGGAGTACCGATATTTTTTATATAAAAATTTATCAATTCATTCTCAAACAAAATTTTCAATGGAAAGTTTTCCCCCAATTTTCCTTGTATAATCTTCTTTTTTTGCTGAAACATAAATATCCTTTTGTTTGAGGCAATTCTCTTCAGTAGAAATTGAAACATTTGTTCATTATATTGTAGGGGATTAACAATTTCTTAAATCTAACTCTGTTGATTTATTATATAATATTTTTGTTATACACACTAATAATTTGTCAACAACGCAACTTCTCTATATTACTTTTTTAATTTGTTGGATTTCATGAGCCACACTCTAACCAATTAAGATCTAGTTTTTCTTTATGTCAAGTTCACGTAGCTTAATATTGGAAGTCAACTTCTTCAAAACAATTCTTGCATGTTAAAAAGATGTATCTATGTTTAGTACTTAACAATACTTTTGTATCTATGTTAAAGAGATGTATCTATGTTTAGTACTTGGCAAAAAAATAAAAAATCAACCCAAAGCCGATACACCCAAGGGTTAAAACAAGAGATTATTGATCATGGTGGTGAGCAATCTGGAACGATTTAAATATAAATAGATCTTTTGAACCCATTTTGGAACTTGATGACTACAGGAACATATTCATATCTGAACATTATATCGTGCAAGCAGAACACTTGAGCATACACCCAGAATCTGCATATTCACAAACCCCTATAATGGTTTAGCCCGTCAACTTGCAGAAATAATTGAGCAAACCTATGAATCATGGGGGCTTCAACATTTTTGCCAAAAGTATAAATATCTTCTCCTTAGATGCATTTTTGTTTGAAGAATCCCTTTCTAGTAATGATTCAAATGTTGATTCATCAGAAACTAACCCAACCCCAATTCCCACGTTATTCTTCACACCAACGTAACCTCACTCTTTTCTTACTCTGAACATTCCTCATCTAGTGGCACAAAGGGCCAAGAACAAACGAAAGAGCTCACAAAATTCACTCCACTGAAGAGTTTTGGAACAAGTTTTGATTCTTGATCAATCACAAAGAAAGCAGAGAGAAAGAGAGATGGAAGAGTGAAGAGATCTACAGATACTGGAGAAATGGATAAGCAGGATGTGAAAGGGGGAGAGAGGTCGTGAGGCAGAGACCCAAGCTGCAAGGGGCCTCACACTCCTCTACTCTGCCTCTTCCCCGTTCACCCGGCTGTCTCTGTAAGTAATGGCTTCACTGCTACAACATATCAATTGAATTGAAAGATGAATCAAAGATATTAAACGTTGAAGCAAATCCTATCAGACCGACTGAATCCTGTTTCAATAGAAAGATCGACAAACATGATA
>JANTPZ010008039.1:0-11095 GCA_025593235.1 Vachellia pachyceras | reverse complement strand
GGACAATAATTTTGGGGGTTGGTATTTTACTAATAATGGAATTATCGGCGCTGCACCTTAAATGATTGATTAATATTAGATGAAAGTGGCCATCTGTGAGACCGACACGTGGACAAGTGAGAAGAAAAGTGGGATGACTTTTGCTGAGCTCCAACCAATCAGGTTGAGGGACGAGCCTAGGAAACCGCAAAGTTAGTGAGAGTGAGCGCAGTGGAATATTACAATCACTACGGAACAAACACAGTAGTGACGTTGTCTTGCGTCGGCAAGGCGACTGAGCTCACGCGCCTTTTTGCTGCGAAATTTTCGGGATCACCTTTAAGCAATCGTGCCCCGCCACGTTGCTTACTTTTTGTTTTTCGCTTGCTTTCTTCACCTCTTTTCTGTGTTTATAAAACATTTGATGGGAGATTTAGGGTGTGATCTCACATAATGAAGATATTTAGTAAATGATCTTAAATTTTAAAATATTTAAAAAATGATCCCATTGACAATACGAGATGTTGTCAATGCAATGCAGTGTATGGTATTATCACTTGACAACCTCTGATAACACCATGTGTTATATGGGACCATTTTTTAAATATTTTAAAATTTGGGACCATTTGATAAATAAATCTCTTATTAGGGACTCAATAGTAAATCTCCTAAAAATTAATTTATATGAATGCTTTATTTGAAGAAGGTTGGGCCCTCCAAAATTTATCCATTGATCGGTGAGAATCACCTAAATTAAAATGATAATACTTTTTAGATTAAAGTTTTCTTTTAATCTTTTAAATTTAAATGAAGATTCAATTTAGTTTTTAAATTTAAAAGTACACTTTTAATGTTGTATCCTTAACACGGTTAGTTTTGATTAACGGAAAATGCTTCCTCATCGAATTTAAAACGTTAATAAAACATGTTTTAATTTTAAAATATAAAAACAAATATATAATAATTAATATTTAAATATATTTTGATATCATTTAGTCGTAGAATTAACATTTAAATTTGCTGAGTCGACATTTTACTGCTAGTGGAATCAAATATGCGACATTTCCCTTATAGGTGGAGCAGACATGCTATTAGATTGCGAGGTCATAAGTGGTGTGTTCCTTTTTCTAAGCTCAAATGTTCTTCTATTAGAAACAACCTAATCAAAGTTATTGTCAGATACTAAATGTGGGTATGTCTCTTGGCAGAAATTTGAATTTTGATTCACCATGTTTTGTAGGACTACCGATTTTTTCTAAATACAATATGACGCTACAGTGTGCTCCCATATTTTTTGGTACAAAAGAATTTTAGAGTTTGGTCCCAAAGACTCATCATGGTTAAAACGTAGCTTCAAATTCAGAAAAATCTTATAAATATACTTATATCGCCGTCCACCAAGATCCTCGGATCGGCATTAGGATTTGAACTCACAATCTTATAGGTAATGAGGCAATTTCTTATCAATTGAACCAATCGGTAAGTTCCCGTATCATTCTTCAGAAAAAAAATGCTAAACTCTGGCCTCATCCAGTGGGTTTCCTTGATACATTTGTTGGACCCTTGTCTTGGTTGGTGTTATGTATGTTGGGCTGTAGTTGGGCCTTTCTAATGGGCTCAGCCTCTTTTGCTGCCCCCGAAGACTTCCAACTTCCAAGGCTGCGTCTTCCTCTATTAAGATGTTGTCATCTAATTCAAATCATGGGGAGTGACAGTCGCGATAATTCATATAAATTAAAGAGGTTGTCCCATTGGTACCTCGCTACCACCGTAAGATCTCCTCGAGGGGGTCCGGATTAGTCTACACCTGTTCAGCCGAGATCCTCTCTTGATTGAGGCAAAACAAAATCTCTGTCATTGGAATGGTAATTGAGATCAATTCTTAAATTTGTTAAAGAAACACAACTTTATAGTTTTACCTTTACCCTTTTTCTAAAATTAACGATTACAAGAAAGTGTTCTTCAAGAATATTGGGACCTTCTGTCCCAATCTTTTAATTCTTTTTATCAAGTATAGGTGTTTTTGTGTTAGAAGTAATCATGTTCAATATAATTACATTCTTGGAAGGATTGGGATTAATTTAATTGTATGACAATTGACGAGAGGTTGGATTAAATTGCTGGCCATGCATGAACATTTATGCAGTGCATGTGTCTCATATCTCTCACAATTATTCCTTCCATAGTTCCATACATACTGCCCCTGTTATTTTCCTAATCAATCCTATTTATAGGATAAAAAATAATTTTTTATTTAGTACTATTTATGAATTATTTTATTAAAATATTCATGTGAATGTATAGTTTCATCCTTCATTTATTATATATTGATTTTACCTTTATATATTACAGTGAATATTAAATATTGATGAAATTGAAAAAATTGTTGAGTGAGTTTTAAGGTTTTTTTTTGAGTCTGTGTGAAACATACTGAAAATTACTATGAATGGGATGAGGAATAGTAATTATATTTTTCACGCTTTTTATATTTATGGAATCAATAATTTTTTAATTTTTTTAATTGAAAAAGAATGAGGAAATGTGAGCCTCCAATTTAATTGAAAGCTGTTTGTTTGGAACATGTTATAGCCTTTGATTCTATATGCATACATATAACCCCCACAGTTCAAAAAATAAATCATTTTTTAGTAACCTCATCAGAATCGAGAAATAACACCAACTCATTACTTGTTTGAATGGATTTTTTTTTTAATTTTACTTCTATAATTAACTTCTGAAATGAAAGGGAGAAATAAAATAAAAATTAATTACAAGGTTCACAAGTAAACATTAATTACTTTTTAACTGACTTTATATTTTGAATGGAACGAAGAAGATAGGTATGTATGTGTATAATCAACACATGTGCATGCGTTGCTAGACAGCTTTCTTGTGCATTATTATGAGAAGTCTGAGGAAAGCCAACACGTTTCATAATTTATAGGCAGTGCAATTTTTTGTAAATAAATTTATATTTTATGTATTTATTTATTCAGATTTTCACTATCTATTAATGGTAAAAACTAATAAAAATAACAACTCACCTCAAAAGCTGAAAATCTGTAGAAAGGATTCAAGTCTAGAGTGCCTCGTGAAATACGAAGAAGAAGAAGAAACGGGAAGAAAGAGGAATATTTTGTTCGAAGAATTGCATTTAGGTCCCGCGACAGCGAATTAATTACTCTTAGATTCTAATAGGTTGTTAATAACAAGTCGAGGAGCACCATTAACAAGTGAAGCAGATACCATTAACAAACTATTGGGACCTCATAACAATTAATTCGTAACGCAGTATTTTAATGTAATTCTCCATATTTTGTTCTTCCCTTCCCTGTGGTTCGCAACTTAATAAATAAAAATATAAAATTAAACCGAATGAAAAATTATGAAACTCGGGAAAATACAGGAGAAAATAAGCATTTTGGATTGCTGGAATATAAAAACACCAAAAGAATATTTTGAAACGACTTAATGCTTGTTTGGTTTGCACATTCAAATCGCATTACACTAAGATAGAGATAAAATTTTTTTCATATATTCATCCTAAGATCCGTAAAAAACATTTTTTTAATCAATTCCTGAACACATACTTAATCGTCAAGAAATCCTTGCAGTCTTATTATGTTTAATTAGTTTGAACCAAGTTTTTTTTACAAAATGACTTGGGTCGATAACAGGTTCCAAAAAAACAAGCTATTATTCATTTTCTTAAACAATTTTTTGTTTATCTAAAAATATTGCAACTGTTCAATAATATAGGGAAAGGAAAGAAGTGCCATTTTTTGTTTTTAAATTTAAATAAAAATAAAAGTGAGAGATATTAAAGAATGGGTAGAAGGTTGACCAAAAGCAGATGCAAAAATGGTGTACCAGAAATGGGTACGGATCTCAAAAATATATATAAAAAACAAAAAAGAAAAAAGAAAAGAAAAGATCGTGGGGAGAGCAAACTCAGCAAAGTGAGGCACATGGGAATGGGATATGCCACATGAGTCTATCATTTTTTCTTTTAATTCTATTTTCTAATTTTGTTTAACAATCCATTATAAACATTAACATTTTTTTATAAACAATGAGAAACGTCTGTGTTTTGAAAATCCGTCGGGAGAAAGGAGTTTACAGATTCTGAGAAAAATTTACTGAATTCAAAAAAAAATTTACAGATTTCGATATGCTTTTTATTAATTTTAAGATGCTTTTTAAGAATTTAAAAATATTTTTTATTTTGACAACAACAAAAAATTTCTCATGTACTTAATTTCTCCTCCTTCTCTCCCCTCTTTTCTCTGTCTATTTCATCATTTGTTTTTATCTACATTCTCTAATATCAACAAGGCATTATTAATACATCAATAACATTAGAATTTGGACAGAAAAAATTAAATCCATTTGCTTATATCCATCAGCTTAATTCCTCAACCAAATACTGTGCTTATTTAGAAACTTTGTTCTCCAAATACTGCATATAAATTAAGATAAAATCATCTTAAAATCTGTAAAAATCATCTCGAAATCTGTAAAGCCATCTAGAAATCCGTAAACTCTTTTCTCCCAACAGAGTTCCCAAACACACATTATCATACATGGTTTTTCAATTATTCATAATAGTCCCACAAAATTTGACAAGAACATTTTTTAAGACATACAAAATACACATTTTAATTTGATCAAACTATCTGAACTAAATTAAATAAAATCAGAGTTCACATGCTTTGTTTTAATTGAGTCGGATTAAACTTATCCAAGACTAAAAGTTGAAATAAATGGAAGTAGGGTGCAAAAGTGAAAATTAAAAATATAGTTGGCAAAAAAAAAAGAAAATTAAAAATATAAAAAGAGCCATTGGGATCCGATGAATGAATAAATAAAAGTATAGATACAGAGTGATATAGGTAGGAAGTTGTATAATTTATAGGAAGGGTGGAGATAGGTTGTGGGGCTCAAGGTGGGGTAGGGTGCCAGGTGGCAGAGAGAGAAGAAGAATGATATGATCCCCAAGCCAAAGGCAAAGGAGAGAGAAAGAGAGGGGAGGCACATGGGTTGGTGTTCCCTTCAAGGGACTCATGTGATCACCACATGTGTTTTTGTGTCCTCTGGGCCCCACCTTTCCCCCTTCCCTCCGCCCCTCCCCCACCTTTCGAATATTAATATGTGCTCATCTGATAGAAATAAAGCGATAATATTTTATTTACTTTTATTTATATAATATCTTATTAATTTTTCATGTAAATATATAATTTCACTCATTATTTATCATATGTTGACTTTGTTCTCATGTATTACAGTAAATATTAAATAGATATAACGTTATTAAATTTTAAGGTAGAATTAACGAGGTCTAATGGTTTTTTGGATCTGTACGAAATATGTTTAAAATGATTTGTTGAACCATTATGAATTCACTTGTCAACAAAATTTGATGTTAAATATAATTACGCTTAAACACGGTAAATAACTGTTTTTCAATTGTCTCTTTATTTAATTATTATTAAATTCTTGTGAAAAAATAAAGATGTGAGATTCATTTGCAAAAAGAGAGATAATTTTGATAAGCATAAACCTCGAAAATTTTATCTATTTAAGGTGTACTTAATGATTTAATTGTCATATATATACAAACTAGTTAAAATGTACCTATAATGGAAATAACAGTGTTATATGCATATGTGATTCAAGTAATTGGATTATGTAAATAAAAATCCTTGATTCGTTGATTTAACACATAATAAATAGAGGCAAATGGTTATATTAAGTTTACTAGTACTCGGTCTTTACATTACAAATGTCATTGAATCTACCCACAAATTATGCGTTTGTTTGGGAGAGTGTTTGAACTATTCAAACGTATATTTAACATTATTTTTGTAATTGAATAATATTTTTCACATATTTATCTAATAAATAGTAAAAATATTTATCCACCACTTTTCTAAACAGACTTTATATCTTTTCAAGATGGGCAAGCAATTCTACCAATTTTCCTTTCCAATCTTACTTTCAAGTTTCATAATTTTAATTTTCCCAGTTCATTCCATGGCCATAGGCTCTAGCTGGATTCATCTTATTAGGAAGCTCATTTGTCTTCTATATTACTTAAATTTACCAATAATATGAATTTGTTTACTTTAGTTTTTTTGTTATGAATTATGATTCACGCATCCATTATAATTATTATGGAATGTTAAAAATCATAATATTAAGTTTAAGAGAATCTTAAAGGCATTTGTTGTGTATCTCTCTCAATTTGGAAAATTGCAAAGATTTATTATATATGCCCAAAAATTACCCATTTATAAACAATAACAAATTTAATTTAATAACCTGAAGGAAAAAACTGTAATTGAAAGAGAGGTTAATAAAAATAATATTTTATTCAATCACTTAATTTTTTTAAAAAAATAAATAAAATATTTTAAAATATTTATATTTATTATTTATCTTAAACTAACTTGCTTAACATATAAGTCGGTATAAAATTTACTGTGGAAACACGGTGGCTAGTTGCGAGGCCAAGACCGCTTGTGGGCCCAGCTTCGTTGTCATTCACATTTCTTGACCTGCACAATCATTTAACCCTTACTCTTCTTCTTCCTTCGTTCCTTCTCCTCTCATTCCCCCCCCCCTCATCGCACTTCCTCTCTTCTCCTCCATTCCCGCCTGTCTATGGAAGAAGCACAAAATTCAGAACCAACCCACATTCCCATACCCGCATTCCCCTCCAAACCAGACATTATTTCCTCTGTACCCCACTTGCCCTCCGCCCATGACGACTCTCTCCAGCCACCACCCCAGAGGCGCCGCCGCCGCCTCAGCAGCAGAGATCAACCAAGCAGGAAGAAGATAAAGACAGCGAAGAAGATGATGATAAAGGAAGAAGATAGCTCTGATCATGATCAGGAAGTAGCAGTAGGAGAAAATCATGAAGAAGAAGAAGACAGGGAAGAGATAGAGAGGAAGATAGAGGCATTACAGAGGATAGTTCCAGGTGGTGAGTCCTTGGGAATCGACAAGCTTTTCGATGAAACTGCAGATTATATAATGGCATTACAGTACCAAATCAAAGGATTGAGAGCTCTCTCCAGCTTATTCGAGAGGTTAGAGAAGGACAAGTGCAAACTTGGAGGTTGATCATCATCTTCTTCATCTTCAACTTGCTCTTCAATATCCATCACAACAGAAACAATCAATCACTTAGATTTTTTCTTTCTTTCTTTCCTTCCTTCTTCTTCCTTCTCAAGCTTTTTGTTAATTGTCTCTCTAGCCAGCTTTACTGCTTTTCGTTGAGATCAACAGATATCTCCCATCCTTGAGATTAATTATTTTGAGATTCTGGAAAAAAGCTACTATATAGTTCTTAGTTCTTGTTGTGCTTTAACTTTGGTTCACTGGAATCATGATTTTGCAGAGAATAAATGACTGTTACTACTCCCGCATGGTTAGTATTTAGTAACATAGTTAAGGAGTCAAATGAATTTATTATTATTTGGGGATTTTGCTGTGTTTGCTGTTGTAGGAATCTTCATCAGTCTCTGCTTCATAATGAACTGTAGTGGAATAGTGGTAGTGGGAGTGTGTGCTTAGGAACTTTTGCTAACAATTTATGTTATTTTGTGTTATTTTGAAAAATAGTTATGAAGAAATAAAATAAATAGAAGTTTGATTGCAGATACATGAATGTGGGGTGTTGGGGAGGTGGGGCCAAGCTGTGATGTCTATAATCTGAATGGCAGCATAAATTGTGCAAAAGTTGCATTTATAGACATTAGTGGTGCTATGTTTCAATGTCTATCTTTTAATAATAAAATTGTCTCAGCTCTTGACCAGAGGGTAGAGAGATATTAAGTTCATTTAAAAATGTAGTAGAGAGATAAGTCAGGGTAAATATATGGAGGAGATTATCTCGTTTTACGAAAAAATATTGTTGAACGTGCTTTTAGGGAATTCAGAAGCTCCTCCAAAGAAACCATTTTTGCTAACGATGCATGCAATTCAAGATAAAAACATCTCAAAATATGTAAAAAATATTCCGAAATCCGTAAAATTATCTTAGAATCCATAACTTATTTCTCCCAATAAATTTCCTAACCACACACATTCTCGTTAGCCGGTAAAAAAGGTAGAAAAACATAGAGAGATAGTCACTAAAAGGCATTACTCCTATTAAGTGGGATTTGATCATTTGACTGAATAATTATGAGATATTATCTTGAATTTAAGTTTATTTGAATAAAAAAATCTATTTAAAATAATTATTGAAAACTCAAAAATAAAAATATAAGAATAAAAAAAGAAACAAAGCAAATCCTATTTTTCACCTTAATTTGTCAATACTTAAATTTAACTCTGCGAAATGGTCATTTGCGAGAGGATGAAGCATAGAGCAAATCAAGCATTTAGCTTCAAATTCATACACTGGGTTTTGATGTTTTTAAGGCAAATGTGAAATTTGAAATTAATTGTTTCCTACTTACACTTGTTAAACTATATGTTCAGCACTTTAAATTTACATTTAATTTATGTTTAGCTCTTCAAAGTTTTAAATGGTATTTTTTATCGCTTAATTTTAATATATTTAGTTTTATTTTCTAAAAAAATACCGATTTACAAATTTAAATGTTCACTTTGCATTGGTATAACATGTTTATACTTTATGTGTATCTTGCATAAATTGTGTTTTTTTCATATTGTTAATTTAAATAATAATATTTTTAGTTAAAACTTAAAGAAATAAAAGAAACCATTGAAATCTAATTTTGATGAATCAAAAGGTAATTTTGATCAATGACAAATCTTGTCTTTGAAGTATCTAGCCAGAGTCAAATTTTTATTTTATCGTAATGGTAATGGATGAACATTTTGATATGTAAATTCATTTATATTGAGTATATTTATGGGTTATGTTGAGTATATTTATTGGATCAAATTCTTTATTTGTGATTACTATTATTAGTTGTTAAAATGAACATTTTGATATGTAAATTCATCAATGTATACTTATAAATCCATCTATTAATATTTGTAAATTTTTTATGATCCCTAATAATGTAAATTAAAATTTGTAAATGTTCATATGAACACTTTTATTTTACTATTTTTAGTTTTTGAATTGCATATGTGCATTTATAAATGTATTGACACCTGTAAATTCTTCTATAAGCTTTTACAATGTAAATTAAAATTTGTAAATTTTCATATAAATACATGTTATTTTGTTGTTGTTAATTTTAATATATATAAATACAAATTTGACTTGCTTTAAAATAATACTATGGATGTTATTTGGTAACCTGCTAAAAAATTTTAAAAGTACGTTCAACAATACTTTTCATAAAATAAGATAATCTCATTCACATATTTATCTCAATTTATTTAAAAGTAATTTTTCAGTGCGTTTCTCAACGGATGCATTTCATTAAAAGGTCACAAGTGGTGCTGTGGCACATGTAGGGCACATGCCTCCCACCTGTCAAGTTAGAAAGTGTAAATTATTCACTCAATAATTGTATTATCGCAAATATATTCGGCCCCACTTACGGAAATCAACAATTAGAAAAAGTAAACGGTGATTACAAAATTTTATCTTATAAATTATCTGTGGTTGGTCAAAAAATAAATAAATAAATAAATCATCTCTGAAATTTAAAGAACCCCAGAGAGGAAGTGACATTGACCATAAAGAAAGGAGTCCCAGTTGCATTCAATTCAACGCATGAACAGTCCATCAGTACTAATCTCTACCCAATTATCTTTTTTATTTTTTGAGAGAGAGCTAAAATAAATCCTTATAAAATGAGAGCCCATCAGTTTTAAAGTTTACGAAAACTCATCTGTATGCAGCAGAACCTCAGCTACATAAGGTCGGTTGCATATTATAAAAATTTATTTGTATTTGTATATTAGTTATTTACATCTTTGTAAAAACTAATTTACATACGATGAAATCTTAGTTGCATATGAGTTTTTGGAAATGTTCTTATAAAATGAGAGAGCTAAAATAAATCCTTATAAAATGAGAGCCGATAGTTTTAAAGTTTATGAAAACTCATTTGTATGTAGCAAAACCTCACTTGAATACTGTGAGATGTCGGTTGCATATTATAAAAGTTTACTTGCATTTGTATATTAGTCATTTTACATCTTCGTAGAAGCTAACTTACATACGATGAAACCTTAGTTGCATATCGTGGGAACGACATTCGTATAATGTGAAAATTCAATTACATGTCATGAAAATGTATCATTCTACAATTAGTTTGACAATAGATAATTTATCCCCAGTTCCTCCCTTTTTAACGAAATATTATTATCTTTTTACATTTTATGTGTACTTTCAATAAATAGACAGACTGATACAAGATTAAAAAGGGGAGATGACATTAAAAAACCTATAAAATATAAAGATTATAAGTTAGAATGTTCAACATACATAATCTCATATTAATTCAATGGATCAATTAGAGATATTCAAATTTGATGAAAAGACTAAAATGCCTATGAAACTTGCAAAATATAGGGATCCCCTCTACCAAACATTCATTACAACTTAAATTTTACGAATTGCAATCGAAGTACAGTTAACAAGCAATTAAGTATAATACACTTGCTCATATGAATATTCCTACCCTTGAAATTTGCAAATAATAGGGTTATCCCTTACCAATTGTTCACTACAATTCAAGTTTAGCGAATCGCTACTGAATACACGTATTAACCGGTTGATTATAGAAAATTTGCTCATATAAATATTACTATCCTTGGATTTTAAAAAATATAGCAATTAATAACTTTTTACAAATTATTTTTTTTGCCAGTGCAGATTATGTTATTACCAAAGGATTCCCGAGATGTTATATATTTTAGACCAAATAATTACTTATAAAGAATAAATGCTTTTAGTTTCTTTTTAATTTTTTGTAAGATAGTTATTTATATATATAAATGATGGGAGGGAGTATTAACTTGTGCCTGTTCACACAGAATTTTTTCCAAGACAAAATGAAATTAAACAATCACAAGGTTTACAGTAAGTAATGAAATCATTTATCACCAACGCATTTCTCTGACAGGACCCTTATATAGAAATCAAATAGTGTGACGGTTTGGCAACACGTTTGCC
>JANTPZ010008038.1:0-16486 GCA_025593235.1 Vachellia pachyceras | reverse complement strand
ATATTTGCCCATATTCTTATCTGGCATCTACAGGTATAATGTGATTTTTAATTTGCAATCTGATTATATTATGCAATTTTTTCACCCATCTTTTTTTTATCTTACTTTCAAAATTTTTGGTTAGTGTCTACCTTTTTGACTGAGTTTTATGTTTATTATTTAATATGCTGTCTTGTAATGAGTTTATTTTGGACAGGGTGAAACTGTTCCTGAGCCAGGTAAAGATCCTGCTGTGGCAAAGGTATACTGACAGCAAATATCTCTACTTTTTGTTTATGTTTTTAAAAAATTTCATTTGAGTGCTTAAATTTTTGGCAGACTATGCTGCATTGTTTAGGAAAACCCGATGACATAAATCTATGATAATCTCTAATATTTACTGAGCCTGTGCCTGGTATTAATTTTCACACCTCAACAGCTAGCTTTTGTGGTTGGTTCTCCATCCCACTTAGTCGTCCATTGTTGTACAATTATGTTATGAGGAATAATATGTTATGGTGTCGTGACAGCCAAAATGATGCTGTGATAGAACAATATAGTCCACCAACGGGCATTGTTTTTAGTGGAAAGAGTTTTGGCCGCTTAGGCATAAGGTTTCAAGTTCAAGTCCGTGTAAATGTAGAAAGCGCATTTGGCTAAGTTACACCCGAATCTAACCTAGTAGATTGCTAGATCTTTAAAACAAACAATATAGTCCATGGTCACGGAGCAACATCAACATTACTATACCGACATATTACATTTTCATCCAATTCATACACCCTCTTCTACTTATTCCTAAAAAGCATCAATCTGGCACCAATTTATCTTGCCACACTATATCTAGTTTGCATAAATAGTAATACATCCAGCATGTCATTTTATGTTGTAAATGTACTATTTTAGTCTGTTTCCAACTAGTTGCTGAAAAGTCTATTTTTTGTCCATGTGTATCAGAATGCTTCGTTTCTTCAACTGCTTCCAGTTGTAAGGCAGCGGATAGTTGATGGTTTTAGTCCAAAGGCACGAGACATATTTAACAGAGAATTTGATTTTTTTGACAAAGTTACTTCCATTTCTGGAGTACTCTTTCCACTGCCCAAGGATAAACGTCGTGCTGGTATCCGAAGGTTTGTTCATGTGGATTTATGTTTATGTTTTGTGCATATTTAGGGATTTTGGTTATAATTTTTAATTCTTAAACTAAATTTTTTGTGCTTTTTTGATAGGAGTTAACATGTTTTTACAATCTGTGGTAGGGAATTGGAGAAAATTGAACTAAATGGTGATGATCTTTATTTACCAACAGCTCCTAACAAACTTGTTAGGCGTATTCAAGTAGATAGTGGAATTCCCTTACAGTCAGCTGCAAAAGTCCCTATTATGATCACATTTGATGTAGTAGATCGAGATGGGGACAGAAATGATATAAAACCACAAGCTTGCATTTTCAAGGTTAGCTTTATTCTTTTTTAACAAAATCCTCTCTAGATTAAATATGACTGATTTTAATGTTGATTATATACTTTTATTTTTGGCCTCTAATCAGTTTTGGGAAATCCTGGATTATATAATAAATTGATATTGCGTTTATTTTGGTGAAGTATTTTTTTTTTTTGTGAATTTTCTGCTTTTTTTGAGTTCTAACTACATCAGGTAGAATGCCTACATTAAGTTGGTCTTAGAGCCCAACCTCAATATTCTTTCACTGTGGTTATACTTAAAACTGATTTTGTGACCATGTTTCTAAGCAGCACAAGACACCATAGAAAGCAGAATAACTTGGTCTACTGAATTTGATGTTCACATTGCTAGATAACTCAACACCCCAAACGCATGTTCAACAGTATTTTTCCGCAAAACGAGATAATCTCTTTCACATATTTACCTTAGCTTGCGTAAAAGTACTTCTCTACCGCGTTTCCGAACGAGCACAATATTGATAAGAGACAGCCTCCTTAAAGTTATTTTCCTCTGTTTGGTAAATGTGTCAGTAGATTAACCTTATGGAGTCATTGAGCGGGACTAAGAGTCTGCATGTATATTTCCTGCACAGTTGAGTTTGATGCCACCTGTGTTTGTTACTCCCTCATTCCTCACTTGAAGGAGTTTTTCTCCAAACAAGAAAGTATGGTGAAGTACAAGGGAAAACTGTTACTTGAGATGAGGTTTTTGCATAATTGGGCCTCTAGTCTGTAGTAGAAAATGACTCTGATTATTTTGATGAATTGAAATTGAGTAGATTATCATTACCCTACTTCAAAGTGTTTCCCAAACAATGACGTATTGTTCTCTTTTTTATAAAAAAAGAATATTAAGTTTCTCTCCTTTCTTTTTGAGGTGCTCATAGGGCTCCTGCTTATGTGCATCTTAGATACATGCATGCTAGTAGGCATCATCAAACCCCAAATTTACTTAGCCTCAGCTAAAGCTACTTCATTTTGTCCAGAAAAAAAACTAGAGCTGCTTCGTGAGATATTATCTAATGACTTCTCAGGATGAAAAACCCTGTAATTATTACTGGCCTACTAGCATAATTATTTAATTATCTTGGAGCCTGTTTTATTATAAGTTACCCAATTTAATATGGAATGCAGATTTAACGTAATGAAATGTACATTATAAGTGGTACCGGACTTTTAGCTGGAGGTACCAATTCTTTGGGCCCATTTTATAATCTCTAGAGGAATGTGCTCTCCTTGAGATCTGATTGTTCTTGATTTTTCTTGGACATGGACTGACGGAATCTTATTTCAAGGTTGGAGATGACTGTCGACAAGACGTTCTTGCTCTCCAAGTAATATCGCTTCTTAGAGATATATTTGGAGCTGTTGGGCTAAATCTGTATTTATTCCCTTACGGGGTTCTTCCAACAGGTCCTGAGAGAGGTATAATTGAGGTGAGTTTATTCTTATTATTATTCTGAAATCCTTTAGTCCGTACCCAGCAGTCCATCATTACTCATTTATTTGCACGTTTGGTGCATTTTCTTGATGCTTTTCTATCATTTGAAATTTGAAAACTCTCCTTTTGGTATAGTTGGTCTGTTTTTAAAAGCTATCTGGCGTCCTCATAGGGTATTTTGTTGGTGCTTCGTTAAATATGAAAGTGAAGTTCATTAAGACGAGTTAGCTGTGATGGGATATAATATTATTTATAGACTATATTTTGGTCATTTTATTATGAAAGTCCTCATAAGGTCATTTTATGTTGTAAGCTAATGATCCTTAGCCGTGAAGTTCATTAAATATTTTATTTAATCCTTAATTTCTTTTAATTTATTCTAATGATGTGGTGCCGTTAATCTCAGTAGTAATAACAACGACGCATTTTTGGTTCATTTTTTCGTCTGACTGACCCAACGTTTTCATGGATTTGTAATTTGTAATTTCTTTACACTTTCCACAGGTTGTGCCTAACACCCGTAGTAGAAGTCAGATGGGGGAAACAACTGATGGTGGTTTGTATGAGATATTCCAACAAGATTATGGACCTGTTGGCTCTCCCAGTTTTGAGGCTGCACGTGAGAACTTCATCATCAGCAGTGCAGGTTATGCTGTTGCCAGTCTTCTACTTCAACCAAAGGACAGGCACAATGGTAACCTGCTCTTTGACAAGTATGGCCTTCCTTTCATGGCTGTGTCAGCAAATTTGGCTTGAAATTGTTGGTGGATTTTAACTCAGCTGTTGAATCGCAAAGATTGAACATTCTCTTGTTCGGTCTTGCTGATATTCCTGATATTTTCTCTCGTGTTTGCAGCGTGGGGAGGCTTGTTCATATTGACTTTGGTTTCATTCTAGAAACTTCTCCTGGTGGTAATATGCGGTTTGAAAGTGCACATTTTAAGTTGAGCCATGAGATGACACAATTACTAGATCCATCTGGGGTTATGAAGAGTGATACATGGAACCAATTTTTAAGGTGGTTATCTCGTTTACAAGTTATTGTCCTCTCTGCACATTTAATATATGAAAATGACAAAACCTGATTCACCCTCCTCCCCATTTGTACATGTAGTCTCTGTGTAAAGGGGTACCTAGCTGCTCGACGTCATATGGATGGAATCATCACTACGGTGGCATTAATGCTTGACAGTGGACTACCTTGCTTCAGCCGGGGTGACCCAATCGGTAATCTTAGGAAGAGATTTCATCCTGAGATGAGCGAACGTGAGGCAGCCAACTTCATGATCCGTGTTTGTTCAGATGCTTACAACAAGTGGACCACTGCTGGCTATGACTTGATACAGTATCTGCAGCAAGGCATTGAGAAGTAGCAGAATGAAGGATAGAGTTGCTCTAAAATGTACATGGTTGCTTGTAATTTAACTGTCATTGTTTTCTTATAGCTGCGATTTTTTCGAGGAATTTCCACTGCTGTAGTAATCTAAGGGGAAATGGTAAAAGCATACGAAGAAATTGGAAGTTTTGTAATGTAGTGGATGTTCCTCATGATGTAAAGATAGTTTTGTGATCTTGTTTAATGGTAAATACAGTTTTTTGCATTGATGAGTACAATTCTTTTTTTTCGTGAAATGATGAGTACAATTTTGTAGAAAACGTCAAATTTCTGCCAAAGTTCACTTTACCTCCCCTATAATTTACATGATCATCATGACCATCTCATCAAGTGAATCAAGTCTGTTGCCCCTACCCTTAAATATTTAGTTCAGAGAATAAATAGTCTCGTTATGAAATTCTTAAAATTCATTCTTTCCCGTTAATCGCCAGCGTGAAAACCTAACAAAATTTCACTAAATGCGCACAATGCTAGGTATTTTCTTGTTCTACCACTATCCTTTAATGTTTGGTTTTGCTCACTACTTGGACAGATGATATTTTTATGTTTTGTCCTCAACCTTCCCAAGACCTGATCCCTTCAGAAAAAACCTCCCATCATATGAGCTGACTTCCTCAAGGAACAGCTCTTATTGAGATTTCAAGAGGCAGTGAACATAATGTTGTTATAAGTGAGACTGAATCAACAACCTCACTATTTGAAGAATTTACATGTTAAATTACAACTCTGACCAACAATCATTCATGTTCACATGTTTGTAATTGATCAAACAACTTTAAATGACAACTATGACTAGCAATCCATTTTCAGATGTCTGTAATTGATCAAACCAGAGTCAAAGAAAGGGGAAAAAACAACAGTAAAATTGAGTAACTTTCATGGTTAAATCATAAATACATTTGTAGTACCTGACAAGAATTCAAGTCTAGTATGGTACTATAAATTAAACCAAGACCAATTTAACAATAGATTCACATTCAAGGGCTCCTAGGAACACTATTAAACCAGCATATGTAATGCATGGTCTCTCTCATGCATTTATAATTTATAATTATATGAAGACAGATAGGTATCACTTGCTTTCTCCCCCCACCATCGCCAACTCTTTCAACTCCAGCAGTTACTATGGAATCTTCATTCTCTATTCTACATTTCTTTTTTTTTATTTTTTTCCCCTATAAGCTCTTTTAAATATTACAACGGACACTATTTTATTATTGCTAATAAACTTCACTGACAGCCTTCTCGTGCGAGAGTGAGACAGGGAATGGGACCTTGTTTGTTTAATTAGTTAATGGTCCCTTTTATCATTTTTGAGGTGTTTTTAGTCCTGGTGCTTCTAATAATATTATGATAAATATGTAGTCTTACAGCTCAACAGCCTGAAATATTTTTTTTTCCCTTTTGACCAGCAGCTCAACAGCCTAAGATGGGTGTTTCAAAATAATTATTTTTACATGAATATGCAGGATCAGTTTTTTTTAAAAAAATAAATTGAAAACATGGATGAAGCTTACTTCGCAAATTTCATATTAATTTTTTCTTAACAAAAAAATTTCATATTAATTTAACCATGCAGGATGCCAGATCTTTTTTCTTTCTGAAGTTATCTTCACTTATGTTCATGGTTGGTGCCGGTGGTGGTTCTCACAAGTTTCGAGGCCTTTAAAGTCCATGTCGGGCAATTTGCACAGAAAAATCCAGCTATAATAGGAATTTGATGTAGGAGAAGATAATTAATTAACATTATCAGTCTAGTTGATGAGGATCAGTTAGCTTTTTTTGAAAAATAATGGGTGTGTTTGAGAATTCCGTTGGAAGAACGATCATAGATTCTGAAATAAATATCTGAAAGGAGTTTTGTCTCGCCTTACACAAAAATGACCTGCCTCCCCCAAACAAGCCCAAATTTCTTACCACAATAAATAGGAAGAGTTGCTATATTGTCAGAAAAATGCAGTCTTGTCTCTTTTTCTTGGTAAATGTAGGCAGCGAATCATCCCATTCCACTCACTTTCAAATTCCTTTGTAATTGGATTTGGATCTCTTTTCACTTTAAACGAACGAAATTTTTTTAGATAAGCATGACGATTTTAGTTTCCAGTATGTATATCACTGATACCAAATGTTTAAATTTAAAATTGTGTGTTTATAATTATTAATATGGTATGCCACCCAACCAAATATAGCATCGCAGTCAAGTTGATTCTCGCTTGCCATTATTTGATTCACCCCATCTTTCTCTTGCGCATACCTTTACAACAAACTCTCCTGCTTAATGATTTTTCGTGGAAACACGCAAGCCTTTACCCCTTGCTGCTATAAGTTTACTTCTAACCGTCACGTTTATGGGTATCTTTGAGTATTGATTTGGAGGAGAGGTTTACGGAATTTTAGAAGAATCTATTAAATTTAAAAACAATTTACGGATTTCGACATGATATTTATGGATTTTAAGATTGTTTTTACGGATTTCAAAATGATTTTATTTTGACTTACATGCACCACCGTTAAGAAGAAGTTCTTCCCAAACATGCTATAAGTTACTTCTAACTGTCACGTTATAATTAAGGGACATGTTTGGTAAAATTTTTACACTCACTAAAAGTACGTTCAACAGTATTTTTCCGCAAATCGATATAATTTCTTTCACATATTTATCTCAGTTTACGTAAAAACACTTCTCTATCGTTTTTTCAACCAACCACAGTTGTTAACTCGTTAACTTAAGCGGAACAATTCTCTAATTTTGCTTACATTTCAAAGTAAAACCAACAGAGTTAATTGGTGAAGTAACAAAGGTTGTTGATTGGTAACGTAAGTTATACTTGAAACATAAACATTTTATTGATAATTATATTCAAACTATTTATCAAAATCGAAACACCACTGTAAACCGTAAAGTAAAACTTAAATTAACAACCACGGCACAGCGAACCTCCGTGATTCAATCCCTGCGCGCAATTCTCTCCCATGGCTATGCCGGTGCCAGGCGAGGTAATGGATTACTCTTGCCTTTCTTCTATACCTTGCGGTTTAGGAAAGCTATTATTTGATATTTGAGGAATTTTTCTACTATCTCTATTCTTTTTACACATGATCATATGAAACGGAAAAGACAGTGTGAACCCCTCTTCGTGGTTGGTGGTGATAGATTAATTAGATTTTAATCGGGATTTTCTGAGAATTAATCTTCCTTTTTGTGCTCGATCTAGTTTTGTGGTGGAAAAGTGCAGTGCGCTATCCTTCATAGGTTTTGCCCCCTTCCACCGGGGGGGGGGGAGTGATAGACAATATCGGTTTATTGCATTTGCCACTTTATTAGGGAAGGAAAAGAAGTGCTGTTGCAAGTTCCTTAGGATGTGGCGGGGAGTATAATCGGTATTTTTGAAACATCTGGGAAATAAGAAAGAGAGCATCTTACGCAGTTTGATTGCTAGTGCAAAGGAGAAAAATGAAATGATTCGACGGTAAGCTGTAACATTTAAGGCTCATTTCAAACCTCAAAATATAAACTCTTGGAGCAACGTATGAAATCTTGACCGTGTTATACTAGAAGGCCTGACTTGATTTAAATGACTGTCACACCCATAACTGATCTGACCGAATTGTGTTGGGAGTACCACTGTTCTCTTACGTAGGGTTATATCTGCTAAAATGTTCTTACTCTAACATCTAACGTAGTGTTTTTCTTACATAGGTTGGATTGCAACTGCTCCTCTCCCCTCTTGGTTCTAAAATTGTTGTTCGAACAGCATGGTATGCATATATTTGGAGTTTTTACGTTGAGATGTATATCATGTTTCTTCCCTTTCTGAATTTTTGTCTTTATGGAGTTCAATTTTGCAAAGAAAGTATTTCTAGCCTGTCCAGTTTTTTTTTTTTTTATCAAATGTGATGGGCGACAAGGATTTTATTCTACCTTTTATCTGAAATTAGATTCATGACTATATTCACCAATTTCATTTTTGCATGGTTTTATAGCTGTTCTGTGGGGCTTGTGCTTCCTGTTTACTCTACATTTAAAGCTATTGAGAACAAAGACCAAAATGAGCAACAAAGGTGGCTGATTTACTGGGCAGGTTGTAATTTTAATTGAATATCATTTTCATTATTAAGTTCCTTGTTGACTTGTCCATTTATTTGGTACTTCAATTGGATGTACTTGTTTCATCATACATTTCATAGAGTAAATAGAAAATGGCTTTAAGTAGTGATGTGCACTCTTTATCATCCTCATGCAGAAGCAGACCTTTAGCTTCGTGAAGTTGAATTTTTGTATATGCTTGTCATGTTAGACTTTTGATGATTGTGATAGCTTTATACTGCCTCTTCTTAATTGGCGCTTATCTCTATTGTGATTTGCAGCTTATGGATCTTTTAGCTTAGCAGAAATCTTTGCAGAAAAGTTACTTTCCTGGTAATAGTCAAGTGCTGCCTTCATTAAGTGTCTGTTCCATCTTGAGAATGAAAAAGTTGCACTATACAGTCCAATTTTAAATTTTTTTAGTTAACCTAAGTTTTTTTTTTGGCCAAATACCCTCTTCAAATCTATTTGGTAACTCAGGAGAGTTGATCTGGTGACAATGAAATCTACCACTTGATGCCAAAGTAATGCTACAAACTAATCTTAAGAAATTTGCTCACTGGCACATCAAGTTTGAACATATACATTGAAAAGTCATGCAGAGTTGGAAATTTTTCATTTGCACAATTAATTATAAACTAGTCAATTGTATAAAAGAGAGAGAAACATACTTCAAAGTTCAAACCATCTTTTCTTGTAGAAGGTATGTGACACTCTTGTTGTTCATTGAGAAGTGAGAAACGGTTTAACGCTTTATTAAATTCAATGAAGTTAAAATTAAATTCCTTTTTCATTTTTATGGATGCATGTTTGGATATAATTTGGTGAGAAACAATGATAAAGGTGAGGGTCTTTTAGTTAGTGGTGTTTATATATCGTGCAAAATTTTCAATGTGTATTCAGGCTAATGGAGGATATTTTAGTGAAAAATTAAAAAAATTAGGTTTAAGTATATGTTATGAAAAAAGACATGCTCCTTAACTTCAATAAAACTAAGTGTAATTTGCTCTATTTGCTCAGTTTGTTTCTTTTGACATTATACAAGATATATTTCGATCTGATTAGGCTGCTGTGCTGTGTCTCATCAGGATCCCACTTTATTACCATATGAAATTTGTATTTCTTGTCTGGCTTCAGCTCCCCACTTTCAATGTAAGCTCAGCTTTTGCTGCATTCATTCTCTAGATAATCTTTACCATACTGCTTTTGAAGATGGTTTGACTCAATGTTTAATTAATGTCACGTTAGAGATAAACGATAATTGAATAAGCAAATCTTACAATTGCTGTTCAACAGGGAGCAAGACAACTGTATGAGAGTCACATGCGTCCATTCTTGCTGAAGCATCAAGCTAGAATGGATCAGTTTATGGAATTTATTTATGGTGAAATGGTGAGAGTTCAAATACATTGCTTTATCTTAGTCTTTTTTACAATTGTCATTGAAATTAGGATGGGATGGACTCAATTATGTGGTCATCACCACACCTTGCGATACTTAATAGTTAATGCTGAGCTAATTAAGTGGTTTTGGCTCGCCAAATTTGCATCTCTAGTCTGATAGGTTTTGCTCGAAGATATGCGCCCTTTCTTCTTGCTGGTCATAGCGTATTAGTGTGTAGATATGTGCTGATAAGTTCTTTTTGATATTGCAGAGTAAATTTATTAGCGCACACCAAGCTGAATTTCTGTTTGCAAGATCACTTGTAACAAAAGTAGTAGTGACAGGTATGCATGTGAGCTCCCTCTGCGAATTTGCCATCTTTCATCTCTCCATTACATAAATTCTTATGCGAAACAAACCCCCTATCTTGAAGCTTTTGTAAAACCAATTGCCCAGTTTGTCGCATTAACACTTCATGTTTTTATTTTTTTTGAGCAATCAAATTCCATATCATTAATTCCAAAATCAGCTTTTACAGGCACCTATATCCACTGTCATCAAACAAACTAAAGAAACATCCAAAAACAGTTACAAGTAAACATACAATTCAGAGAAAGACAAATCAAAGACAATACTAACAATCAGAATTGCTATTCCTAGGGGAAAAAAAAACAGTAAAAACGTCTGCTGACAGGAACCTGCTGTTATTCTTAGCCCACACTTCATGTTTTTGTTGTTGTAATATTTTGGTTCGAATTATAGTGTTCATAAGCCAACTAATCTGTATGCTCAATTTCTCATTTCATTGTTTTGTGCATCAGCTAGTGAAATGATTAGGTCTGCGATTCGGCCAGTTGAAAGGCCAGAAAATCAATGCCAGAAGAGGGAGATTGATAATTCAGAATCAGAAGACGATTAAGGCTATCTGTTTTTTGACAGGCGCAGGTGACCAAACTTTTTAACCAGGAATATTTACTATTCCTTTATTTTTTTTCAATAGAACCAACTTGAAAAGTAAAACATTGCTCGTGGGGTTGAGTTTTTGGTCTATTTTTATGATTCCCGAGTTTGTGCTCCGCTCTATGTAGAAGATGGACATGTTGAAAATATTTACTGATGTACATAATAATAACTGTTTGATGTAAAGTGTTGTCGTTATTATTTTTGTTTTGTTGTGTTCATGCCCTTCCGCTGGATTCCATACTAGATATAAATACATTGTCGTAAAGGAAGAAAATTTGGAATACATAATTAAAGCGTAGAGTTCACAATGGAATTATCATATCAATACCTAATGTCTCGTTTGGTACGCAGAATTGATTTTGATGGAAATGGATATGGAGATAGATATGGAGATGAGCTTTAAAATTGCGTTTGGTATGTCATAGAAATGAAGATGGAATCCATATCTTTTTTTTTATGAATGTTGATTTTTTTTGAAATGTAACAAAAAAAGACTATTTTGCATAAGGGAGGATATTTTGGTCCAAAAAAATTGGACTCTGGAACCCAAATGAATTCCATAAGTTTGGGTATGGAATTGAAATTGGGTATTTAGATGGAATTGAATTCCACGTGGAATTGTAATTCCATCATACCAAACATGTCAACATCATGGAATTCAATTCCAATTCCATTTTCACCCTCCCATTTTCACCATACGGCATTAGTTTGAATGGTTTTACTGCTATATGTACATGTGTGTGATGTTTTACGCCTCAACCAAAAAAGATATCAGTTTGAGTGGCTTCCATCAAAATTTAGAATTCAAATGTTGAGTTGACCACTGATAAAAGAGGCTGTGCCTGTGCCTGCTATTTGGGCATTGGCCTTGAAACCAACTAGACGAGAACGATGACTTTAAAATAAGAATGTTAAACTTTTGTCAATTTTTTTGATAAAGAAATTTACGGAGTCACTTCCCACTTTGATCTAAGAGAAATATTTACGCACTCTCAAAGTGTCATGTCATTTATATTCTGTCTAATAAAAATTTTTCAAATGTTCTTTATTGTAGATTTCATATCTAATAAATTTCTCCAAGTGTTTCTCTTTTTTTCATAACTCATTATAATATATATTTATTATAAAAAGAGAGAAATAATTAGAAGAAATTTATGGAATATGAGATCTATAACAGGAAAACTTCAAAAATTTTCAATGGGTAGAATATAAATGGTTAAGCATGCAACAAAAGGGGAAAAAACAATATTCGGTTTTTGACTATTCTTTATTACCCCTGATTTGTCCTTTTTTGTCTTTAGCTATTTCATGTCTCACACTAGAATAAAAACTTATATTTTATGTTAAATGATTAAATATCAAGATTAAATTCTATGAAGTCGACGTTTATCAAATAGGTAGACAATTTAGTTACTTAAAAATAAAATATATTTAATTTTGAATTTAATCATTAAAAAACTAAACATCGTAAAGTCTTTTTTTTAACCTTGAGCATCATGAAGCTTAATACCTATGTAATAAATCAAACGAGTAACTACAAAATAGTGACGAACAATAACAATTTTTTATATTTAAATATTTCTCTTTTTTTATGTCATTTGATATATAAAAAATTGTAATGTTTTTTAAATTATATTTATTAAAATTTAAAAATTACATTAATTATTCATGATATCTGATTGTAAAGAAAGACAAAACATTAAAGAAAATGACCCATGGATTGAAGGATCTTTCTTTTTGGACTTTGAGGAATAGAGGTTACAAAAAAAAAACGATTCTGTGCGAAGCATGTTGTTTATGAGACAACAAAAAGTACATGATTTTCTTTCCTCATTTGGGACCATTTGCCTACTCAATTCCCCCTTCAAAATTCGTTAGTATTTTCTGCATTCCCACCATCATCCACTCTGAAAGTTCTTCATCATTCACTGAATCTTAAATCTTCCATTCTTGTTTGCATCAAAGCTCTGATCAGAGCTCCATTTTTGGAGAATGGTCGCTGTGGGAATCAGCTTATGGTGCCTCCGACTCATCCTTTATTCTTCCGTTCTTCAATCTTCTGTCCGAACCTCAGATTGAAATAGACTCAAGTGGAAGAGACGCCGTCATGATAGGCCGGGGAGAAGGGCCATTGATGAGGAACAACGCTCAGTCTCTGCGCAAATCAAGAGTCTTGATCGTTGTAGCGATCAGAGTCGTTATTGGTTGTGTCCTGGCTTTCTTATTCCCCAATAGGCTCTTTGTTTTGAGCACTGCCCCTAATTGCAGTCACAGTACTGCAGTATATAAGACTCAGGTTCGGCATTTCATGAATGCAGCCTCTGTTTTTGTTCTTTTTTGAACTTCATGGTTATCTGATTCATCTTCTCTTGAATGATTTTCTTTGTATTAACATTGTGGCAATGGTCTGAGGCCCCATGGATGACAAATGGGGATGTTAAGCTCTGACTGACTGTATGTGGGACCCACACATTGTACACATGTCCTTTGTTTCAGCAGTTGAGGATGCCACTCCAACTTCGTGTTGCTTAGGTGATCCTCTTCAAGCAGCCCACTCCCCATCATGCTGCCGTCCACATGATTCATAAAACCCTTTCACAGTTCAGTAAAACAGAAGCAGAGTTCGTGGGCTTCGTTTCTATTGTCCTGTCTGGCCAACGATTCGTCTTATAGCGAAGAAAAAGTTACTGTGAATTGGAAGGCTGCCCAAAATGAGCAAGCGGGTAGGCAGTTGGTACATTCCAAAGCAGATTTTTTTTTTAATATAACAAATTTAAATTGGAATGGACGATGTAATGTAGGGTGGCTCAGAGGCGTGCCTCATTGATATGGTACAGGCTCAACCTTTGGACCTTATAAAATGGGGAAACAAAAGATTCAAGAAAGCCAAAAACTGAGTTGCCTTAACTGTCTTTCAGGAGAGCAAGTGAGACTTGCCTGCCGGCACCGTGAAGTCAGTCTTTGAGGGTGGTGCTGACCTGCTCGGTGATCACCCACGCGTAGTGGGGAGGCTCAAGGCGTGCCCCCATCAGCTGAAGCACAAACCGGTGCCTCTGCCTCCACCTCTTGAGCAAAAAACACGACGCCGTTTTGGTCTGAAAAGCTCCGCAGATAAGCCCTTCACCGCCACCTCATATCCTCGCCAAGTCGCTCTGTATATCTCCGCCGTGCTTCCCTGTCCTATCTTTAGTGTGTGGGTCCCATATACGCTAAATTAACAAAGGACAAATGGTCAAGTGTTGAAACAAAGGACATGCGTACAATGTGTGGGTTTCACATACACTAAAAGCAACCGTCGTTTTCCTCAAGTTAACAGTTGTGTTGCAATTGCACCATTTTTAAAGTTTAAGCACATTTTTGCACATTCTAAAACCATAAATATGGTGTTACATGCCTGACATAATACTTTATTATTAAATTTGCTCATTCTCAAAAAAAAATGTTATTTTTGAAGATTGACTCATTTGTATCAGAGACAGATAAATAGGACTTAGATAACTTTTAATAAAGTTCATGGCTGGAGCTGATATTTTGAAGAAGCCCATCCACATATGCTCAATAGTTATTCGTGGTTAGCTTTGTATGCTGTGTAGGCTATCTTTTTGGGTCTTGGTGTTCACATGTTTCTATTCTATGTCGTTCTGGTGCGAAATGGTGTTCTACGTTATATATGTTTTGTAGGGCACTGAGAGTGCCCCATAGCATTACGAGCTTCAAGTTTACAATGGTTTATTTGGCAGACAAGTACAACAGCATGTGAATCATCAGATCAGATCAACATGTTGGAATCAGAGTTTGTTGCGGCATCAGAGAAAAATTCTGAGCTGAAAAAACAAGTGTGGGAATTGAATGAAAGGCTTCGTCTGGCAGAGCAAGGGAAGGATCAGGCTCATAAGCATTTTCTTACACTGGGTAAACAGGCTAAAGCTGGGCCTTTTGGTACTGTCAAGGGATTAAGAACCAACCCTACTGTTCCTGATGAATCCGTGAACCCAAGATTGGTAAAGATATTAGAGAAAGTTGCTGTTCAAAGAGGACTCATGTGGCAGTTGCAAACTCCTTTGTGATGGAAATGCTGGAAATCTGGTTTGCCAATATCAAGAGAGTTGGCATACCCAATTATCTTGTGGTTTCTTTAGATGAAGAAACTGCCAAGTTTTGTGAATCAAATCAAGTTCCAGTGTACAAGAGAGACCCAGATGAAAATATTGATTCCACTGGAAGAACCGGAGGGAATCATGCTGTTTCTGGGCTTAAATTTCATATCCTAAGAGAATTTCTGAAGCTGGGGTATAGTGTTCTTCTGTCAGCTGTTGACATTATATATTTACAGAACCCTTTTGATAATCTGTTCCGAGATTCAGATGTAGAATCCATGAACGATGGTCACGATAACATGACAGCTTACGGATATGACCATGTGTTTGATGAACCAGCAATGGGTTGGGCGAGATATGCTCATACTATGAGGATATGGGTTTACAATTCTGGCTTCTTCTATATCAGACTAACAATCCTTTCAATTGAGCTTTTGGATTGTGTGACTATTAGACTTTCCAAGGAGCCGAATTCTTGGGACCAAGCTGTGTTCAATGAGGAACTGTTTAAGCCTTCATATCCTGGCCATATTGGGCTTCATGTGGCCAGAAGAACTATATATCTGTTTATGAACAGCAAGGTTCTTTTCAAGACTGTGAGGAATGATGCTAAGCTCAGCAAGATTAAACGAGTGATTATTCACGTGAATTATCACACTGACAAGCTTCCCACAATGAAAGCAATAGTTGAATATTATGTCAATGGGAACCAGGA
The DNA here is from genome assembly GCA_025593235.1 of Vachellia pachyceras. Lineage (NCBI taxonomy): Eukaryota > Viridiplantae > Streptophyta > Magnoliopsida > Fabales > Fabaceae > Vachellia > Vachellia pachyceras. The sequence continues at coordinate 962 of JANTPZ010008038.1, read as the reverse complement.
TGCTCTAGAGCATTTTCCCAAAGGTTCAGAATGATGATATTACTTTCCTCCAGCTTGGGTACTCTTCTGGCCTCTTGATTTATTTTATCTGCAGTTTCCATTGTTCCAAGAGTTTACAGAAGAGCGTTTAAAGCAGACCAGAATGAGTCGTATAATTGAGAGCGGATTTCCCAATAATTTTTTTTTTTCAGTATCTCCTCATAATCATATCTTCACCCTTAGATCAAGTATTGGATGGTTCAGATTTAAAAATTTATAAAATTCTTATTATAATAATTTATAAATTAAAAACTTTATTATAGTGTAAATATTGCAGTCATAAATCATGTACATCATATTTTAGTAATTTCAATTTATTTATATTTATAATACTAATTTTATAAAATATTAAATCTAAACCCTCTATTTATTTTGATTTAAGGATAAGGATGTGATTATGAAGAGATACTGAAAAAAATAATTATGATGGAAACCAAAAATCTGATTCTTTTCTTTTGTTGGGTTGTTGGCAAGAAAGGTAATTTATTGGACGGTCTAGTTTTTATTTTTTTTCAAAAAAACTTATTTCAATAAATATAAAATTTAAAATAAATTTGATCTCTTAAAATTTCAAATACTGATTTTTTTTATTAAAAAGCTACTTGTTAAAAAAATCAGATCTACACAGATCAAAATTAGATCTAAGAACCCCCCCCCAAAAAAAAGAACGCGAGCTTGAACATATGGACTAAAAAAAGATGAGTTATGACGAAATAATTATGGTCTAATTATGATTTCGGCCAGTCATTTTTGTTAAAAAAAATGATGCAATTGGCAGTTAAAAATTTTAAAGAATTCAGACTCATTATAGATGGGTATTTAATTCAAACGTAGAAGCGATATAATTACGCTCCAAAGGGTTTACTTTCATAATTAGGAGATATATCCCTCCGATCTTAATGTGACTGTGAACTGTGAAGAGA